>OZ023167.1:28510389-28531148 GCA_963678695.2 Diplodus puntazzo | reverse complement strand
CCTTAACATGTTACTGTGTAATGCAAAAGATAACATAGTTCTCAGTGAAAACTGGAGAAAACCCACCAGGCATGATGACACAAGCCAGTCCATCAACATTCACTTCTGTTTGTGTATATCTAGAAACTGAACAAGGACTCTTTGCTTCAGACTGAAGACACACTGACATGTAGTGGCTGATCCAACCTCAGCCCATCAGTAATCAAACACTTCAATTCACTAAATATCCATGTACAATGAAATTGTGAGTGGCTTTCTCCTCACGCATGTAGAAACAATGCTAAGTAAAAAAGGGAAAAAAATCTATAGTGAAATTATACGCACGAGTCTGCTGCTGCTTGTGTGGGTGAGATTGTTCATTATGGAGCTCTGAGGTAGAAGCTGTTTATCGCCGTTAATTTTAATTAATAGTGATGGCAAAATGAAGCCTTCAATCCAATTGTGTAGAAAAATGATTCAATGCTCGAAGCTTCACACTCTATGAGGACATCTGCTGGTGAAAGTTAAAGGAGGCACTGCGTCATGAATTCACATCCACATTGATTATCTACCATATTCTGTCTTTGGGTGTTCGGTATGAATTAAAGAAATCACTGAATAAATAAGAGTACATTGGACACTGCATTAATTGAAACAAAAAAATCATTGCCTTCTTCACAAAATCATAATAAACGGAAGCAGGAAGCAGGTGTACACAGAGTACCACGGGCCAACACATATAAATTGGGGTACACATGTTTGTGTTGTGCCCAAAACTGTACTGGGTCTTCAGAGCGAGGGATGTTGGGCTCGCTGAGGTGGTGCTGAACCTCTGCTGTGGCATTTGCTGTTGCACTTTGCACCCTCCTCGTCTTCAACGCTTGGTTGTCCAACAGACCCCAAAGGCCAATCCCTGAAATCGTGACAAAAACATGCTACACAAGGCTACAATATAATTATGACATACTGACCATAGATTCATACCTGAAGCTTCCCCTGCTGGCTCTGGAGGTGCTGGGACAGGTGTGCTGTCCCTGAGAAGAGACGCACATTTACTGGTTAAGCGCTGGACAGCACTTGCTGAATTAGTGGGGTTGCAGAAACCCATGGTTTTGAACCTGGGATCCAGCAATGTGGCCATAGAGTGCTGGCTGGTCGTCTCGTAGCCACTCAGCTGTTCCCCCATGAGGCACACAAGACGGCTGCAGAGCTGCACAGCCATAACATCTCTCACCTCTCTTGATTTGACCACTATGCTGTGCCTCAGCATCCGGACCAGAGGAATGATTTTTGAGCCAGACAGTTTTTTCTGAGGACAGTTCCACAATGGCCACTTTCAGAGGAGAGAGAAGATCGAGGCACTCTGACATGTTGTGGTACTCAGCAGAGCTCAAGGCAGCCAAATCGGTGTGCAGCGACCCAAGTGCTGCACCCACTGGTCCCCGCTGCTCATACAGCCTGGCCATCATGTCATCTGGTCTCCACCTCCTGCATCAACTTATGGGTTGGAACCCCAATCTGCTGCTGGAGTTCCAGCAGCCGCTCCCTGGCCAGGGTGCTGGTCCTGAAGTACGTGGCAATCCTCCTCGCGTTGCCTCTCAAATCACCCAACCCTTCAGTTTGATCCAGGGCTTTTTTCACAACAACATTGAGTGCATGTGCAGTGCAGTGGCTGCGTCTAATCTGTAGTCTATTTACACATGCAACCTTGGATCTAATGCCCCATTCCTCCATGAGGGCATTTTTTACTGCCGCTATGTTTGCAGCTGTGTGGGACTCAGGGAACTTCCCCACCTTCAACAAAATGGATGCCAGTTGGTCCTTACTGTCCACAAAATGGCAAGTGACAGGCAGACAGGCATCCATGTGGATTGATGTCCACATGTCGGAGGTCAGACCGACTGCTGTGGCCTCCTGCAATTCCTCCCTGGCCTTCTCTTTCTCCTCCTTAAACTTTGTCGCCACCATGGTCTGCTTTACTCCACAGCAGAATATAATTTGGATCCAAAAGGCTCACAAACGTTTTGAAACCTACATCCTCTGCAATAGTGAATGGCTGGCAATCCTTGACAATCAGGCCCCATCAATCATCTGCTTTCTGTTTCCTATAACACAACAAAAGCATGTTAATAAATTGTATGTTACCGGCTCCAGAACTAGGGGTAATCTCGACCAGTAGCAATGGATAAAAAGGCTAGAAAGCACTGTGTAGCCAATATCATATATTTCTGTGGATGATATAGAGAGAGGACTAAAGTTATCTTCTTGCTCAGGCCAGAGCTCGTTTATTTCTGACATTTCAACATAACATTCTCACATCAACTACTCAAGCTTTCTGATTTAAATTCATATTCCACTCATACCAACACAATATAAAAAAATATAACAAATAAAATAACACATATTGACACCAACTGACAATAAACAATGTAAAACATTCTGCCTTAAGAAATATAAGAATACAAAAGTACACATGAACTCAAAATAATCTCAACTCATCAACAAGAATTGGCTTAACTTAAAAAATATTGAAATGGACAAAAATAATATAACTCAACATACACATTCACTACACTCTCACGCTCACATTCCTTCACATTTAACACAAACATTTCATTCACACTCATTCTACACTTCATTCATATACTCAAGACCTTTCTACCACATACACAACTGATCCGCGGTTAGCATGCGTGCCGTGACCCCGCACAGGTTAGCTTAGCTAGCAACTCGAAACTGAACTCATCTGAAAATATCGTCCTTCTTCACAGTTTACTTACAACTGGCTGGCTCAAACTCTTAACACTCCTGAATCATTACGTTACCTAATACTCACGTCTGTAACTTACAAAACTATTATAGACATCAGAAATTCACACAGTACATAATCCAACATGGCGACACCCGTCGCGATATGAAGCTTTACACTTCAGCTTTCAACACGGTGTAAACATTTCAAAAACATACAAAAACCTTCCAGAACGATTAATACAGTAGTGATATTGGATACACAACTGAGCTGAACATAGAAAAAGTTTTATAGTACCCGTGGATGAGAAAGAGAGAGGACAAAAGTTGTCTTCTTGCTCAGGCCAGTG
Source organism: Diplodus puntazzo (assembly GCA_963678695.2). Taxonomy (NCBI): domain Eukaryota; kingdom Metazoa; phylum Chordata; class Actinopteri; order Spariformes; family Sparidae; genus Diplodus; species Diplodus puntazzo. The sequence continues at coordinate 28,528,071 of OZ023167.1, read as the reverse complement.
CTCGTTTATTTCTGAGCTGCGCATGAGCAGAGCACGTTAGTGATTGCTCGGTCGCGAACGAATCAGTTCGAACGAACGACTCTTTAACGCGAACGAACTGAACTGATTCCCCGTTTCACTTCTCTCTCGTTCGTTCGTTCGTTCGTTCTCACAGACTCGTCGCTGTTCACTGTTTAGTTATCAGAGTGGTGTGGAGGACTGAGAGCCAGCCAATCGTATGCAGAGTCTAGGACACTGTCGTCGAATTTTAGCCAATGAGAAACAGGAATGCATAGCAACCGTTTCCATGAAAAATAAAACATTTCATTTCGTTCGTAGCTCATCGTTCTCGTTCCTTCACTGATTCCTCTCCTGTCGTTCTCCTTCAGTCAGTCAGTCGTTCTTGGCTAGCCAGCTTTAGCTGTTAGCTGCTAACTGTTGCGTTGTGTAAAGTACACATAATCATGAAGTTGCAGCTATGTATTTGCCTTGAACTACAGTGTTATGTTGACCGTTAGCACGATTGTTTGAGAACGAGGAGCTGAGAACTGTGCGTTACGTGATTCACCGCTGAACGACGTTGTACCGGAAAACGCGACTGAACAAACGAACGAACGAACTACATGAACGAGTCATCCTGCCGAACTGACCGACGGGAACTGCGTCTCAACATCAACGATGAAATCCACCTTTAGAGCACAGCTGAAGTCTCCCTAGTGGATCCACAGTAGCTCCAGAGCGCCATCTACTGACTGGTTTTGGTATAACTTTAGGTAAAGTCTGTGTTAGATCATTCAAATATTTACAAAAAAATAGGGGGGTGTCTGTTTACATCAAAACTTAAAATGTGTAATTTCCAACCCACTACATATACAGTAGAACTATGGCTACACATAGGCCTAATAAATAGATAAAGAAGAAGATACTTGCATGTCCTGTTTTGGAAAACACAAATTAAGACTTGGCACACTTGAGAAGGAAGAACTGAATCAGAGAAAAGGTAGCATTCACCCTGAGTGATGGCTGCAGCTTGATCAGAGGAACCAGCATCTTCACGCCACTTCACTTTACACCTAGCAAATTATTATACTAAAATAAAATAACCTTGTTGGGAGTAACCAGATTGAAATGTTCCCACATCTCAGACCGTCCTCTCTTAGCAACAGGCTGCATTGTGTCAACCACAAACAACAACAGTTCACTAGCTTCACGTATTTAACTTTCTCTCTCAACTTGTCTCAACTCCTACTTGACAACCAACAAGTGCGCTAACCGTTTCATGTGGCTTTGAATCATTTTTCGAAACAGTCACGTGGGTGTGCGTGAAACAAAGCTTTTGACGTCACTGATGACGTGATTGTCACAGAACGAATGAAGCTCCGATACAAGCTTTGCTTTAGACCGGTTCATTTTTTCAATACAAGCTCCAAAGCAGAGATGTCACGGGTAATATCAGTATTAATTAACCTGAAGGCAGCGGTTGGAATGGGGAGTGTCTGTTGTGTGTACAGTCTGATGCTGTCGGGCAGCATCAACAGTGTTCGGTGTAGGAAGTGCTGGGTAGCTTTAACTACACGGTGAAGGTCTTTGTGTTCGGCAGTCGTGCAGCTGCTGTCTCTGTTGGGCCTTTGGACAAGCTGTGAGGTGTTAGAGCTCCACATCAGCGGCCTCGACACGGTGACTCCAAGGAACTCGAGGTCGTTGACACATTCCACCTCATTCCCATGTATGTGGAGGGGAGGGTGTCGCTTCCTTTAGTTCTCCTGAAGTCAATAATCAGCTCCTTAGTCTTGGAGGTGTGAAGGACCAGGTTCTCCTCACACCACCTCGTAAGATGGTTCACCTCCAGCCTGTATGCTGTCTCTTCAGTGTCTGCATCAGGCCCGCCACAGTTGTGTTGTCAACAAAATTAACGATGGAGTTGGAGGTGTAGATGGGGTGCCTGTGTTCAGTATGAAGGTGGAGGCAGGGCCACTTCTGTCTTTTTGGGGGCAGCAAGATGCTGTTTGGGGGCCCCTACTTTGGGGCTGGATAGAGTCCTAACCCCTTTAAGTGATCCACAAACATGCAACAATCTTTTACATTTTAAGAGGAAGACAGGCTAAAGTCATGCAAACCTCTCAAATTAAAATCAGACATCTTAAGTTGACCAACCCGAGCAAGTTGAACTGATAGAAAATGATAATACAAGATTAACAATGGGGATCATCTATAGGTCAATAAATGAAACTGATGCAGTGTTCCTCAAAAACGTTTATTTAAAATTGTAAAAATAAGGTTCATAAGCATTAATAAACATTACACACACACACACACACACACACACACACACACACACACATTATATATATATATATATACACATCATTGCAAAGTTATTGCAAATATATATATATATATACACACATATAATAAATAGATAAAAGTTAAAAAAGATTTTATTGTTGTGATTTGATCAAATATGGTTTCCTTTTTACTTGAAATTAATATCAGTTATCTACAGGAAGTCTATTTTACATTTAAATTAATTTTCCTTTTTAATTTAAAGAGACACACCTGCAGTATGCATGGACTGATCTTGGACTGAATTTCTGTTTATAATTCATGGATAACTTGCAGAGACTGTTGCATTTTCACCACATTTTAACAACTGTCTAATGAGAAAAAGTAGTGTTATTTTCATTGCTATGGAAAACAATGAAAGCTGCAGTCTGGAGTTTTGAGAAAAAAGTGGACTTACAGAATATTTGAATGGTCACAGCTCCCAGGTCCCGCCTTCTTCCTCTCTGCTGCCCCCTAAGCCCCTCCCACAGAGGAGCAGGCTTGTAACCGGTAACAGAGGAAGCCAGATAAACAAGATGTCACATTCAGAATAACAACATCACAAGCCCTGATTGTTCAATTTCTGATCAATACAACTAAATTACATGCCTCATGCGATCACTGTAGATATCCTGAGTAACAAACAATATTCATCACATCGCTGTAGATGAAGTTACCAGCGAATCATTACCAAGTGCAACATTTTTTCTCTGAAGCATGAATAACGTTATTTCTCTAAACCAATTCAATCAAATCAGAGCGTCCTGAACACAAACGTTATTATAACTGCCCGCTCACTTGAAGGCACTTTTGCTAACCAGTAGCCATAAACACAAAGCTAAGCACCGGAGTTAGCATACAAGCTAACAAGCTAGATTTAGCAACAAGCTACATAGCTCGACTACAACATTGTACGGCTGTATGCGCTATTGCGAGTATCACTGTAACCGCCGCCATCATAGCCTTGTGGTTAAAACATAGAATGAAACATATATCCAGCAGCGGTCCTTACCTGTCCAGCAGAAACGTCCTGACAGATCTGGCAGCTGCTCCACCTCTGAAATGATGCTGATGTTTATCCTGGTTTTCTCTCTGGCTCAGTCCAGTTCTGTGTTTTTACACTGCTTTTCTTCTTCGGTCTCCTTATTTCTTCTCTTTGAGTGGGCAATGGTGGGGCATTCTTCCGCTCTGTTGTTGTTGTTGTCTGTTCTCCGCTATTGTTTACAGTTTGAGCTTGAATGTAGATGACCAGGTAAAAGCAGGCACTGCACCTGCGGGGGAGGAGAACTGCCGAGTACGTGCGTGAGGGAGGGGGGCTGCCAGTAGCTTATGCACAAGAGTGATTGACACTTCTTAGACACGCCCCTTGGCTCTGATTGGTTGTGTTAAGCCTGAGCGGTGGATTCTTGCAAATCAAATTACAGGCACTGGGTGGAGCCACAGACAGCTGACCTGAATCTTATTCGTCAGATCATAATGACAATTTTTGCAAATATAACAAAAAATAGTTAGTTAGTTAGACTACAACTTTAATTCCTTCTTAAAATCCTTCTGTACTGTCGTGAAGTCTGAACTGTACTTAATTCTAGTGGTCATTTGTGTTGTCTATATTCTTGTGAAATTGAACAAAAGAAAATGCATAGTTGTTCTCATTAGTATAGTGAGACAGGGGTTCGATTCCTTGACAGGGAGGCAAACATCCTTTAACTTATGAGTGATAAATATTCATGTATTTTATCTTTTATCTATTTTATCCTTGTATTTTTTTGCTGGAGTAGAGTTTTTCAGCAGCTGTTTCCACACACCCATTTGTTGGTGGTTGGCTATTATTTACTTTTAAAAGTAATTGATAAAAATTCTTATATATTCTTTCAGCAAACAGGACAACAAGCTGCAGATATTTTTTGCAGTGTGGCACTCAGCCGTCAGCCTGTGATGAAATAGAACTCAGAGTCCGAGGAAGCAGCCGAAACCAAATGCCACAAGCAGGAAGTCATGTGTTGAACACACCCTAAAGTTCATCTGACCAATATGTTAACACTAACACATTGGAGACTGTGAGAGGCTCTAAAGTCATCAGCCTGGTGTGGACCATTTGTGAAAGTCCTGTTCTTAACAAAAATATCAGTATATCAGATTTGATACACTTTATTTTTACAGGGAAATATACTTGTTACAACAGCTCAACATGCAACATGTACGGGAAAAAGAGTCAGATAAATACGCATAAAGTTAAATAGAAAATAAATCGAAAAAATATATGGTATTTACAAAAAACAAACAGTGAGTGTAAATGGATTGTTCAGGTAGTGCTTGAGTTAAACAGTCTGATGATCTGCGGTTCGATGCTTCCTACACAGTTGGTGTAAAGAGTCTGCTGCTGAAACAGCTGCTCAAGGCTTCACAGTCTGGTGCACGAGGAGACGTCAGCTCGGCTAACATCCTCCTCTCACCCACCACCTCTATGGAACCCACTATTATCACTATACAGGTCACCACAATATTTAATTCCTGCCAAAAAAGTAAACGATATGGAAAATATAGAAATTATAATTTGACTATAAATATTTATCTCAAAGATTTTTACTTACAAAGTCTTAATTGATTGAAACTAATTTCTCACTTACTGTTGTAAGTAATTTGTTGGAGCTTTTTGTTTTTTGTTGTAGTTTTGGTTAAAATGTTGCTAATAACAAGTATTATTTTTGGTGTGATGTCAGCGCATTTGTTGAATCTAAGTCAAAAAAGGTCTATAGTTCAAAACATTTATTCGGCAAGTTAGAAAATCAAAATAGCATGTACATGGACCTTCACTGTTCAGGAAATGACAGTCTGCAAGAAGTTAGCTGTAATCAACCTCCCAGAGAAGATTGTCTATCCTAGCGTTACACTAACTTTAATATGAGAATGTGCAGCTATCCAATTGGTCTAAAACTTGTGGGGAGAAGCAGTGGATTAGAGCAGTGTAGGACCAGCATGCACCTGGGTGGGCCTGCGAGCAAGAGAGGCACGTAGATTTCCTTTGTTCCTTGTTTGCTTACTTGTTTTTGGAAAATACATCAAGAAAACCAAAGGAATGTTGAATGGACATAGAACTTCTTTTGTGTAGATTACAAGTCCATGGTGCAGCAGTGACTCTTAATAATTAATTCATAATTAATTCATAATGTAATCTCTGTTAGGTGTTTTTAGTTTGTGGATCATTCTTTACAGTGTGCGATGCAGCTGTGTGGTTAACTGCAGTGTTTGTGGTGTCAGTGTGTCAGTGTGTCAGTGTGACTCGCTTCATCATGAAGATCGTTCTGCTTCTTGCTCTCCTCACAGGTACTCTGATCTTTACTGACTTTGCATTATCACCGACTTCGTTCATGTTGCTTCCTTGTTTAAAAGTGATAAAACAGTCTTTCTCCTATTCTGCTGAGGTTTTCAACTTCTTGTCTTTGTTATTCCATCTGATGCCTTTGGTTGTGTTATGTCACTCTATTTAATAAGTGCACACTCTGAAGGCACTTCACACAGATGAACTGTGAGATATCAGTGGACTGATGAAGGGAACAAACCAACATGTTGTGGGTTTTACAGGTTCTCACATCATCGGATCAGTTTTCATTGTCTTGATTTGGAACCCTGCAAAAAAAGACACAGTAAAGCAAAGTTGTTTGTCAGTAAAACAGATAAAAAGAAACAGAATTTAGAAAGTAAAATGGTAACACAATTATTTGAAACAGGTGATGCATCAATCTGACAGATATTTTCAGTAACAAGCAGATTTTAGATGCTGACAGAAACTGAAGATAATTTACTTGTTTTTTTCTTCTCTGCAGTCAGTGAATGTAGCAGCAGCAGCGTTGTTGGTCAAACTGGTCAGGACGTTACTCTGTCATGTACATACAACTCCAAGTACTACGGAGCGCTGTCAATCTGCTGGGGACGAGGAGCTTTACCAAACAGAGGCTGCAGCAACCAGCTCATCTCCACAGACGGCCGTAAAGTGATAGAAGGAACCAGAGCTTCCAGCAGGTATCAGTTACTGGGACGACTGGATGAAGGAGATGTTTCTCTGACAATACTGAACATCACAGATTCAGATGCTGGACGGTATGGATGTATGGTGGACATCCCTGGATGGTTCAATAATGCCAAATATCACTTTGATTTGACCATTACGACAGGTGAGAAAATATTGTTAAAATATTTTAAAGTTTGTGTTGGAAGGCTGAAGTTTGCACAAGTATTCTTTTTATTAACAGAATGCTTGAGTTTCAGCAGTGAGATCTACAACAGGAAGCAGACTGAAGCTTCAGTGCATTCATCCTGTTTTTGAAATGAGTTTATTGATGTTTTAGAAACAGTCTGGAATCTGCATTTATCCTTTATACGATCATGTGTTTCACAAAGTTCTCACTCCCAACTCTCAAAATATCCAATCACCATAATAAATGCTAGCAAAGTACCTTTCTGCAAATCCACAGATAAGTTAAAACTGTTTCTTTTTGTCACATTTTTTCCTTTTTTTAGGTTGAAGTTTCTATTTTTCTCTCGCCACAATGCTGTGCTGATGCTCTATTTATGCAGAAAAAATCACATCATAAGGTTGAGGAAAGCGTCATGGTCTTAATGGATGGAAATCATCTGACTTCCCTTAAAAAAAGGCCACAGAAAAGGCTGAAAATGTCCATGTGTCCTTAAGAATTTCCAGTGATGTGATTCAAATTGAAGTACAGCAAATACTGCAGCCTGATCAGTGGCCTTAAAACTCTGCTGTTCAAATTCCCCTCGAGTGTCAGTTTTGTACATGAAGGGCTGCACAGTCAAGTACGCAATAATGAATATACTACTGGTCAGAATATTTGAAATAAAGATTACTGACAAACATTTAACATATTATAGCTTATTAACGTGGTGAAATTGTCCTGGTTTGATTCGGTTTTAGCACAAATACTTTGTGGTAAAGTTTAGGAAAAGATCAAACTTTTGTCCAGTGTAACTTAACACTGGATCTTAAATTGTGAGATGATTTTTTTTGGCCCATTTTCTATTGCATGCGTCCACATCGCGTGACTGTCAATCTTCTGGGCGCGAAAACAAAAAACATAGCTGCCATTCCTTTTATTTCCAGTGAAAAATGCAACATTTTAAGCAGGGGCGTAGGAATGAGTTTAACATTGGGGGGGACACATATCGGAAACCTGACAGATCTGTTAATCATAGGTATGATTGGCAAAGGACAAAAAAGCAGGAAAATATACGGCTCCACTATGTCTCTCTTTACATTTATTTGTTCCGTTGTCAGCTTCAGCTAAGAAAGAAATAGTTCGCCCCACACGTCCAAAAGAACAGTGTTTCTCCTACATTGTTTTGTAGCAGCGGTGCTGTGAGTTGGTAACCTAGCAACACTAGGGGGGTCTGGGGGCATGCACCCCCGTAAGAACATTTTGAAAAATGGTGGTGACTACTGGTGAGATTTTTGAAAAAAAAAAAATTCATTTTCAGAATTTAAGAATCAGAATCTAAGACATGAGACAAAATAGTGTAGCAGTTGATATTGCTGCTTGGAAATATGTGAACCTCTTGAGCATTAGAGAACTTTTTTACCATTATTTTCTTTATTATTATATATTTTTCTGGAAACAGAATCTGTTTCAGAGGCCAGTGGGTCACATGACGTGGAAGCTATTGAGAAAAAAATCATAATTTCTGCATGTTAATATTCATATAAAATAGTGGAAGCACTAAAGTACAATAACAATAGCTGTGTCTCATTCGTCCAGTTTACTAATACAATTTGCTGCTGGTTTAGAGTCACTGGGTCACATGACATGGAAGATTTTGAAAAAACTGCAATTTTTTGTATTAATATATTTATACTAAGTCATTTAACGACTGTCCCTAAATCAGTCTCCAGTGATTCAGCGAGGCTCTGGAGGTGAGCTAACCGTCCTCCTGCTGCTCACACTGGGAGGACTTCAGTAAAGTCTCGGCTGGACCCGAGTGAATATCCGCCGAATATCCAACCTAAAACTAACTTGAAGTTAGGAGTGACATGAAGACATGAATCAGAGGCAAACAACGTTGACAGCTGTGAGCAGTCATTGTGTTTACCAATACCCGCAACCCGCCAGCTGACTTCAGTGTCTCTCAGCTGTCTGTTCCTGCTCTGAACACCCTAAAAGGAAAACAGTCACAATTTCACACAATGTGACGAGACTGCAGCTACTACAAGCATCCTAACCCTTTCAGGTGAATAAGGTATAGAAAAATACTGATGGGAAAGCTAGTGCAATACTAAAATCATGTTTGTTAAATTATTGTTTAAATTCAGCTGTGTTCACTTCTTATCATGTTCAAACCTTCCTCTCATGATCAACAAACTAAAATCACCTCACCCTACATAATAGCACCTACCTGCAACTCTGCAGTGCTGGCTCTCCCTGCATCACCCTCACCAGTGTTAGAATAAGATGGATGGATGAATAAGGTATAGAAAAATACTGACGGCAATGTAAAGAACAAGAGAAAAACACAGACAGACTAACTCCTTTCTATATGTGGGAGATGTATAACGCTACACTATTTTCAAGTCACATGGGTCAAGTTAATAGAAAAATCACGTTCTTTTACAACCATCTTTATATTGTTTTTAGTATCAAATCGTTTTTGTCCATTATGTTACTGGAAAGTCCGCCATATTTTCGCCAGCCAGCGTTGGCTAGTAACGTTAATAGTAACAACGTTTACCAGAGTGTACGAATTAGATGTTGAATCACAACATCAACTTAACATCAACAAGTCTAACGTTAGACAGAAAATATAACTATCCTCCTGGACGAAATTATCACCAACTCACATTTCCTTTCTTTCTTTTCTTCCCCATGAGAAATAAATCACTTAAACTGAGCTGCTGCTGTCTTTTCATCTTAACTTCTCACCTGTCGCCAGCTGCAGAATTAAAGCAAGTGAGTTAAAGATTTCAAAATAAAATATTTTTCTCCTCCGCGGTATAATTTTGGGTGGGACAAATGCGCCTGTCTCCAATATTGGAGGCTCACGTCCCCCCCCAGCTTCCATGCCCTTGATTTTAAGATAGGTATTACATTAAAATGTGTTTTGCTGATATTTTTATCGAGAAATATGCAGTTTATTTTCCTTGCCCTGTGTATAAATAAAAAAATTGTTTAGCTCAGTTAATTATTTTGGTCACTATTTCCACTAAAAAAGAAAAGAACAAACAATTTCACTTTCATAAAATGGGCCCTCAAAGTCCTCTCTGATACTTAACTTCTGATGGCTTTAGTCCATGATATGAGGAAATCAAACTTTGCCTTAGCCGAACCAAATATATTGTTGGAAATGTCCTGACCTGGAGAATAACATGTATGTATGGCGGCTCTTCATGTTTCCTCCTTTGAGATTGACCTTTTGAACTTTGACCTGGGTTCATGTTTAACATCTTATAAATCAGCAACAAGAAGAGCGGCAGACATGGGAACTGTCTGTTATAAAGAGCTCGTGACCTCAGCTATCAAATGGGGCGTTGTCAAATTAGGAGTGAGTGAATGAGTTTCACCCTTTTAACAACTACATATTTCAAATCTGATTGCACAAATGTGTAAAGCACCCCTTAAACTCTCCACTGTACTCTCAATTCATGTTTTACAACTTCCAATTCTAGAAAAAAATACCTATAAAAACTACAATTCCCTTGAGTCTCAGTATGCAGGTTGTTGTAGTTTTATTGGTGTCACTTGAAGATCACACGCTTGATCATTAACCTAGTCATACTGCTGATCGATCAGATGTTTAGATATTATTCAACGCTACAGTAGGTAGCAGGTCCTCTGGTCCGCCCACAGGACTGACGTGAAACATTTACTGTACTGATACCGACACGTTAAAATACATTTTAAAACTCAGCCTACTCACCGCTCATGCACCTAAACACAGAAATGCTCTAGTAACGGCAAACAGGGATCCCACAGCCACTGGGACACCAACACTGCCACCACAGGTGCCTTATAGCTCGGTGCTGATTGGACCATTTGTTGTTGGAGGAGTTGGGCCAAGGCTGTATTCACCAGCGCTACTAAGGGAGTCCACCCCGCCACACAAACAAAGTGCAGGCCGTGGTTTCCACCGTAGCAGAATCCACAGCGACCACCATAGTGTGGCAGGAAGTGCATCATTGTATTTCCTCCTCAGAGGCAAGAGGAGGGAGCAGAGAAAAGTTTTCTCAGTTGCTAAAACACTAAAACTGGCTGAACAAAGTTCACAGTTGCCTGAATTCATTTAGCTAACTGTGCAGTCTGTTGTCAATACCTTAAACCATTTCACATGATAAAACACAATTTGCAGATCTCACTTAGACTTTTCTGCAGAACTCTAAACACATTCTGCACTCTGATGCACATGTCATCCATACTGCAATACCACACTTGCATTTTTTTTGTTCCTCCTCCTTGTACCCGTATTTTTACAGCACTGAACTCTGCATCTCACAAACTCGTCCTTTGTTCCTGTGATACTGTAATTCTTGTTCTTTGTCGATATGAACCTGCAACCAGTCAAAATCTATTGAGCAGTCAGTGCTGTAAACAAATGGAAAGCACAATGATCAGGGCCAGACAATGTGTTTGTTGTACAGTATACAGCCTACAATGCACTGTACTACAGTATATAATACTTTGGGCTGGTTCTGGCCAGAGCACTTCATCCACATCACAAGCAATATGTTCCCTCCTGAGGCGACGGGGGAAGAAGCCTCTTGTGTGCCGTATCAGCCCTGACATGGTTCCTCACCTGTATCACCACAGGATAAATCCATGGCTGCAGAAGATTTACCTGTTTGCTCTCTGAACTGGCTTATATTGGCTGTGTCACATGATTTGAAACAAGTGAAATCAGTTTTGAGTGGTTGTGTTTAATCAATGACATGTTCTCTTTCTGTATTTGATTGTTGCCACTTGTGTTTACAGTATGGATGACATGTGCATCAGAGTGCAGAACGTGTTTAGAGTTCTGCTGAAAAGTCTAAGTGAGATCTGCAAATTGTGTTTTATCATGTGAAATGGTTTAAGGTATTGACAACAGACTGCACAGTTAGCTAAATGAATTCAGGCAACTGCGAACTTTGTTCAGCCAGTTTTAGTGTTTTAGCAACTGAGAAAAACTGTAAAACAGAAAACACGTCTGGTTAGTAGCAAGTTTCTGTGAGGCACCTTAAATCCAGATGCTTGTCCAGGATGTGGTCGTGTATGAGACAAGATTTGCTGAAGCAGACTGAGATCCACTCCACGTTTTCTGCCCCGCTCTGTGTTTCCATGGTTACTACTAGTATGAGGGGCGACAGCGTACGGATGACGTGATGAGACGCGACTGTGTAAAAAAGAATAAGACAAAAAAATCGTAGATATCTCACAATTTAAGAGCCGTTATTGTGAAACTATTACATTTTGCCCTGTGGACCAACGTAGCTATTATACATTTTCATGTGAGACTGGGTTACAAAGTTAGATGAGAGAAGTTGATCTAACAGTCTTCATCTGAAACACACTGAGGCTCTTTGAGGTCACAGTGTCACGTTAATGTGACAGTCATGATTTGTTTCAGCTCCAGAGACGACCACATCAACTTTAACCACCGAGACGTCTACAGAGCAGACGACAGCCAGTTATACAGCAGGTACAAACACAAAGTAACTCTGGTTGTTTCACTCATCAGACTTGTTTCCAGACTTTTTCCTTCATCATGACATGATGCTGCTGACACAGCTGTACTAAAACCATCTGCATTTCCTCGTCCTGCAGGTCACAGGACCCTCCTAACTTCCTCCTCCAGCACCATCAGTGTCGAGGTGAGATAGAGACTTATATTTCCTGTGTGAAGAGTAAAAAGGACACAATGTGACTTTCCTTACGTGCTTTAAACTCATTTTTACAAAAACAAATGCCCAAAATATGAATAATATATATCTACTTGTTGATTCTTAGTTAAAGCTGCGGTAAACGTTGTTGTTAGGAATGCACCGAAACACCTTTTTTCAACCCGATACGATACTGATACTTAGATCTGAGTACTTGCCGATACCGAGTACCGATGCCGATACTACCGCCACCAAAACAACCCCAAAAAACGATTAGGCAAAATGCAATTAATTGGAAGACAGGTTTTATTTTCTTCTCTGCTTGTTACAACAAATGATGATAAATGAAAAATAAGCATTTTCTGTGAAATTTTCTGAGAATTATTGCAGAGTTTCCACATTTTAATCAAACAAAATATCAATTAATTATTGTGCACTGTCTCCAGCTTTCAAATTGACACATTGATGAACCTATTGCAGAGTTTCCATATTTGAATCAAACAAAATATCAAACTTCAGTCAGCATGCAATGGTGGGGTCTCTGAACTAAGTTTTTTTGGGAAAGTGAGTGGCAGGTTCCTTTTGATGAAAAGAATCATCTCTGCATGATCAGCTGTGAGCCTGTTTCTTGCTCCTCCGCCGCTCCTCATGGGCTCCCGTAGTTCATAGTGGCTCCGCCCCCGCATTGACTTTCCACAGAGAAACAAACACAACAACATGCAGCGAGCTAAGAGCTCGTTCCTAAAACGGCACCGTCTCGTTAGTAGCTTGGTTTTGTGGCATCGGACCTCGAACAAACCATGGTCCACTGCACAGTTTGTTCACTGGCTGTTGTGACTAAAGACAGCGGACCGACACATTTATCTGAGCCTCTCAAACAGACGCAGGTATCGCAGTGGGACACCTGTTGCTCACTACGAGAAGACCGCGGCAGCTCACAAACACTATAACACTAATGCTATAAAGCAGCTAACATTAGCAGAATCATGTAATCATTGTGTCCCGTATGAGGAGAAAGGGTCCCGGTGGACAGCTGCAGTCACGTTGCATATCGTCAAAGATATAGGAAATAAACACCCTTAATTGAAAATGAGTATAGTGGCTCTGAGCTAGCAGCTACCACAGTTTGGGGAGAACACTGATTGGTATCGGTTCTTGGTATCGGCGAACTTTAACGAGTACGAGTATATTAGAACAGTATCGGCCCGATTCCAGATACCAGTATCGTATCGGTGCATCACTAATTGTTGTTGTGTTAGTTAACTTCCTGTCTGTTTTTGATGAGGTTAGCAGTGATGGAGTAACAAAGTACCGTACTTTCCGGACTATAAGCCGCTACTTTTTCCCCATGCTTTGAACCCTGCGGCCTATACAACGGTGCAGCTAATTTATGGATTTTTACAGCTAACGGCCACTAGGGGACCTCCTCAATCTATGGATTGTACAGGTTACGTCCCTCACCTTTAACGCCTGGTTTATTATTACGCTTCTGCGTCGCGGCGACAGCGTAGCTACGTCGTCGACCCTACACCGTCATTGAGCATTTGGAGTTCTGCGTCGAGGGAACGCGTTGTTCTGTCGGTGGACGTCATCAACGTCAGTGATTCAGGTTTGTTTTGCTAACAACACATAGTCAGACAGGTGGCGGTGCTAACGGAGCTAACAGCTGTCTGTCAGTCTGACCGAGAAGTTTCTCACTTTACTTCGCTGTTAGTTGAATTAAATGACATTCATGTTGTCTTTAACTGTCCGTGCCAACCAGTCCGCAGCTTTGTGCGTCTGTTTGTGCGTCTCTGACTCTTGCGTGTTGACGTTTGCGTGGTCATAGGTTATGCAAATATGCAACTTGTTTGTTGAAATGTTAATAAAATGGAAGCTTCCCCAAACAGCAGTCTCTTTCCTGGCAATCTCCTCTGTGCACGAGCCTTTACATATGGTAATTAAACGCTAAAACACCTGCGGCTTATAATCGGGTGCGGCTTGTATATGTACACATTTGTGTTTTTCCCTAAAATTGGCTGGTGCGGCTTATATTCAGGTGCGCCTTATAGTCCGGAAATTACGGTATATTTAATCAAGCACTAACCTAATTCTGCTGCTTTAAATTTCCTCTCCACTACAATCTGGAGGCAAATATTGTACCACAGCTGCATTTATTTGATAACTTTAGTTACTTGGCAGATATCATGCTGCATCAGAGCCAGAGTAGCACATTTTTAATTAATTTATGTTGCTATGCTTAAAAACTTAGTTTGTGCATTTTATACCAGATACTTTAAGACTTGTATTCAAGTCCTGTTTGTATGGGCGACTTTCACTTTCACATAAGTAATATTTTAACATTATGTCTTTACTTTTACTACAGAATGACTCTGAGGTGTTCACTACACTGATTTTATGTGTTCAGTCCTTCAGGTAAATTGTTTTGTTTACTTGAGCAGGTCGACAGTCTGCAGAGCTTCACTGGAAACTCAGTGAGGTTCTCCTTCATCGTCTTCATACCTGCACTGCTGCTGACTGCTGCATACAGTCAGTACACACACACACACACACACACACACACACACACACACACACACACACACACACACACACAGTTTCTTCTCAAATTGAACATACCTCTGGCTTTAGTCCCTCTGATACTGAAGTAATAACAGGTGTTTTATTCATTTTATGTCTGTAGGATTTTGGAGGACCAATCAGAGTCCAGAGACTGACAGGAGGCTGAACCAATCAGAGGAGGAGAAGGTGTATAGCTCAGTGTAGAATCTATCTGCTGCTGTGAAACATGTTTTCTGTTTGAGTTTTCTCTTCCCTTTTAGTCCAGCTGGGCCACCGTACAGACCGTCATCACAGCTGTCAGAACATTTTGCTGGAAAATCATCAATGTGCTTTTTTCACTGTTGGTACTATACTTGAGTATTTCCATTGTTATGCTTCTTTCTGCTTCTACTTCTCTACAACTAAAAGGGAAATGTACTTTTCACTCCAGTACATTTAGCTGACAGCTTTAGCTACAGATCAAGATTTTCCATATAAAAGGTAATAAAAGTTGTTTTGAGACTTTGAGTTAATATCTGTTTCACCAAAGAGACTTTTTCTCCACTGAACGTCTCACGTTTTTAATTTCAAAAACTGTTCAAATGAGCCAGTTATTCACAAAAAATAAAAGATGAGAGAGAAATTGAAAACAAATTTGCGTATCAACTTCTTCTTTCTTCTTTCCTCTCCCATTAATCATCTGACGACTCGTCAGATTTATGTGGTCCCTCTTCGGACAGACACTCTTCACAGAGCTGCACTGGACTGAAAGCAGCTAACTGTATATAAAATAGTCTAAACTAGCTTCACCTGGAGCAGTGTAGTGTAAAAGAGCCATAGTAAGTAGATCGTGGTCAGTATAAAATAACCACAGTAAGTAAATAGCGACTCATGGTAACTGATGATAACTGTTATAATGACAAAAGTAAGAAATGAAGCGTAATAAATGTGAAAGAGTTGCTGAAACAAACTACTGAGCACCAGCTGACTGACAGGTGCATCTACTGATTAAAGCTGCTGTAGTCAGATGATGTGAAGTGTGAAAATGTAAACACGAATCTAAGAATTAAGTCATATAAATATGTAACACTTTCATTAAGTTCAATAAAGTCCTACTGCGCTCAGCCTTGAAGACTCCTGGTGACTTTTTTGATCTCTGAAATCTTTTGGACCAACTGAGAAAAGAGAAGTTGTTATACAACAGCAGATATAACAGTAAAACATGGAAGCATTACTATTATTATTAATGTCACATCACGTATCATTCACAGACAGACATTTTACTAAACAACCAATACTTTTACTGCTGATACTTTAAATACATGAATACAGACACATTACGATATACGTTATTGTCCCCATAGGTACGTTTATCCTGGACTCACATGAATGCAAGTTAGTCCAAGTTACAGTAAAATAAGCTACATAAAACAAAACAGCACCAGCTGTCAGTCACAGCAATAAAATGCACATAACAAATATTATGTGCAGTTTATTGCTGAAGCTAGTTATACTTATTTATACTTACACTTATCATTTTCAAGCCAAATTAAAACATGTTTTCATGTACATTTAAATTGTTTGACTTCCACTCTAAATATTGTTTTACAATAAAATGTGGTATAAAGTGTAAAAAAACAACAAAAAAACAACAATATTAGCATTGTAGTTATAGAAGGTAATAAAAACCAAGTCGATAAAAATACAAACATAAACCGGCATTTAAGAGTGGGGCAAGCCAAAATGACTGTCGTGGTGGGCGGCATCTTGAAATAATACATCAGAGACTCTGTTTACTTTGTACTGCCAGGCTGAAGAAAAAGCCAACAGCATCCGTACACACCACACACACTCCCAGTCTGAGCCGCTGCCTCCGTGTCAGTTAAATCCTCCAAAAGACAGAAACAGCTTCTACCTCAAACTACAACTAACACATTCTTTCTTTCTTACGTGAAGAGAAAGCCGTTCACAATTTGTAATGGTGACACTAAAGGAATATTCTGTAGTGAACTGAAGTGTTTCATTATTGAAGAAAGGGTTCAAGTTTGACCAGCCACTAGTGTTGTGTCGGTCGCGAACGTGTCGTTCAAAAGAACGAATCGTTTGAGTGAACGAAGTGAACGGAATCACTTGAGGAACTGATTCGTTCCTTTCTCAGTTCAGTTGAGCTCAGCAGCGAGCATGCCGGCCGGGAGTGGAACTGCCGAACGTGATTCGCAGCGCCGTCACTGAATCAGCGTGAACGTGATTCACATTCATGCGGATTCAGTTCACGTCCTCAGCAGGTCGTTCGCGAACGACTGATTCACTCATGATTCGCGTCACTGAGGACGTGAATCTCGTTCACGTACTGTGCTGGAAGAGGCGCTGTGTCAGTCAGTCACTCACTCAGGGCAGAGGAGGTGATTCTCGTTCAGTAGTAACGTACTGCTAAAACTAGCGCTGTGTTGCTAATATCCGTGTAGCATCATGTTAAGTCATTTTACTGTGCACAGAGGACACTTTCACCATGTAATAGTTTTAGTGCATGTATACCACTCAAAGCAGCGCTGCATTTCCTGCGAATGATATGATGTGTACTATAATCAGTGAACGCACCGTCCCTCAGTAAGTGAACGTGAACCTCAGGGCTGAATCATGAACTGAATGACAGAATGTTTGGCTGTTTCAGTTCAGGGAGTTGGAGAGCACTAAACGATTCGGTGAACGAATCTTTTGAACGAATCATTTTAATGAACCGATTCTAGAGATTCAGTACAGTAAAAAGAACTGCCGTTCCAGCACTACCAGCCACTAGATGTCACTGTGTGAGTTTGAAGCACAAAGTCTGCCGAGGACGAGTTAGTTTCCATTTGTACATTAAGAGGAAATTTTATATGTACTGTGGCAAATGTTTGCTTGGTCTTTTACACCTGGTATGTTTAGTACATTATTCAACCAGAACTGTTTTATCTGTAGCATCACACAGCAACGTGTTAAAG
>OZ023167.1:28379173-28510289 GCA_963678695.2 Diplodus puntazzo | reverse complement strand
CCACGCCCACCTACTGTGGGCCTCACCTCCGGTCTCACCCTGTGTATAAATTGGGGTGAGACCGGGCAATCGGCTCCTATAAATAGCTTTTTCTTCAGCCACTCGAGGAACCAGTGAGGCCCAGAGCTTAAAGGGCTGCGCCTATACTCATAGAATCTAGAGTTACAATACGTAACTATCGTTCTATATCGTATAGGCTTCGCCCTTTAAGGCTATCGCTAGTGGGTTAAAGGCGAAGCAGGATATAGTCCATGCCTCACTGGGTCCGTCTGGTACCACAAGCACGAACACACCTGCTCCAATAACCGAATCCATAACGCTCCACGCCCAGCCATGCGTCATGCGTAAAGGCGCATCACAAAAGCCCATATGTGCCTGAGTGGCACAGCATAGTGGAATATGTAACATTCTCTATGATGGGATTAAGGCTGGAGACAATAAAGCCCACTGCTGTGAGGAAGTGGAGACGGAGGTTACGCACTGTAACAGTCGAACAATGAACAGAGTGGGAGAAAAACAAGCAGCTCTCCATGCGCAGACAGGCAGTAAGGAGAGCGCACAATAAATCATCCGACATCAATCACTCTGACAAAACGCTCAGTACAGAGTGAGTCATAGAGAAACTGGAGACATCTCGTAGATAAAAACGGATGAAAGAACAGGGGGAAGACCAGGAAGCTGCAGTGCAAATGTCTTCCACCGTCATTCCTCCATGCAAAGCCGTGGAGGACGAAATTCCTCTGATGGAGTGCGCCCTGATGCTCTCCGGGGGATCCACCCCAGAGGAGAGATATGCCTGTGAAACAGCCTCACACAGCCAGTGTGACAGGCGCTGAGCAGACCGGGGGAGTCCCAGAGACTGTTCCCTGTAGTGCACGAACAGACGCTGGGTGCGTCGCGAGGCAGCAGTGCGCCTCACGTAGCAGGACAGCGCACGCACGGGGCAAAGCAGATGAGACGTGGCTTCCTCCTCAGAGTTGTGAGGAGGAGGAAAAAACCCATCCAGAGTTATCACCCTGGATCTGAAGGAGCTTGTGATACTTTTAGGCGTAAAAGCTGGATTAGGCCGTAATACAGCCGAGCTGCCGTCTCCTTGGATCCTGAGACACGAAGGAGCCACATACAGTGGCGCCCCCAGAACATTTTCATAGGGGGGGGCAGATGAGGCCAGTGAAAATCTTAGGGTGGCACACCAAAATGGTCCTTCTTGCGGCAACTCAGATTCAGCACAAGTCTGTGGCTGTGTATTACATTCTCTTTTTCATTAAAAAGACAATATGCATCCAACACAGTTACCTCAATTTTAAGAAACACACAAACATTTCTGAAAAAACACAAAAATGTTGTTTTTGGTGGGAACATTCGGGGGGCCAGTGGGGTGGCCAGCAACGCCACTGGCCACAGAGAGAGCAGATATATCACTCACTCTCTTCACAGATGTCAAAGCCAACAGCAGAGCAGTTTTGGCTGACAAAAACTTAAGTGGCACCTGATCCAAAGGTTCAAACGGAGCTTGAATCAGCGCGCGTAAAATCAGCGCCAAATCCCACTGAGGGGCTAAAGAGCGTAACACCGGTCTGTGTCTCCGTACGCCTCTCAGAAAACGTTTGGTCAGAGGGTGGCTGAACACCGATCTGTCACCGAAACCTTCATGACAGGACGAAATAGCAGCAGCATAAGTCTTAACTGTGCTGAAAGCCAAATTCCTGTCCACCAACAGTTGGAGGAACGAAAGCACGTGAGGCAGGGGACACGCAGTGGGATCCAGGCTCTTTTCTACACACCAACGCTGAAAAGCTGACCATTTGGCTGTGTAAGACGCTCTGGTAGAAGCGGCTCTCGCGCTCTGGATAGTGCGCACAACATCCTGAGAGAGGCCCAGCCTCTCTAGGCGTTCCCGTTCAGCGGCCAGGCCCACAGACGCTGGCCTATCACCGGGTAACTCCTGATCGCTCCCTCTGCCTGAGAGAGAGCGTCCCCGCGCCACGTGAGTTCCCACGGGCGGCCTGATATCAGCCGCTGCAGGCATGGAAACCATGACGCGCCCGTGCGCTCCGGAGCTATCTGGAGAGACGTGTGAGTCTCTGGCCACTGTCCTCCCACCACCTGTGACAGACACGTTCCTCCCCACCCTGAGAGAGATGCGTCTGTGAACACTGAGATGTGTGACGCAGCTCTGCCCAGCGGCACCCCCGCTGACAGGGTGTGAGGGTTTCTCCAGTGGGCTAAATCTGAGCCCACTGAGGGAGGAATGGAAACCATGCGTCTCCGCTGACGCACAGGGTCGATGCGCAGGCGAATGAACCATCTCTGCAGCCGTCTCATGTGGAGCAGGCCCAGAGGAATCACCACATGAGCTGCTGACATCATGCCCAGCAGCTGCATGACAGAGAGAGCTGTCACCACATTGTGAGGCGTAACCCGGTGGAGGAGAGCTATCAGCGCCTCCACTCTCTGCCGCGAGAGCCGCGCTCTCACGCTGGCTGAGTTCAGTTCCACTCCCAGATAGATCACACACTGGGAGGGAAGAGGAGAGCTCTTTCCCCAGTTGATTGTGAAGCCCAGACTCGACAGATGTGTTACCAGCCTTTTCGTCTGTAACGCTGCTTCCTCTCTGGATCGAGCCAGCAAAAGCAGGTCGTCCAGAATAAAACAGCACTCTCATCCCCCTCCTGCGTAAAGGCTGCAGGGCCGTCTCCACACACTTGGAGAAGGTCCGTGGAGCCAGGGAATAACCGAATGGCAGGCGGTTGTACTGATACTGCATCCCTTGGAATGAGAAACGCAGGAATTTCCTGTGTTTCGGGATGATGGAGACGTGAAAATACGCGTCTTTTAGGTCTATGGAAGTGAACCAGTCGCCCTGGTGAACACATTCCAGCACCTGTCTGATCGTCAGCATGTGAAACCGTCTCTCCATTATCGATTTGTTGAACAGAGACAGATCGAGGATGGGTCTCATGCCGCCCGTCTTTTTCGGGACCAGGAAATAACGGGAGTAAAAACCCTGGTTTTCCTCTCCCTGAGGAACCCTGGAAATCGCATTTTTCATCAGGAGTTCCTGCAGCTCTGACTGAAGAGCTAGACGGAGTTCTTGGGATGACAGGACTGTTTCCAGAATCCCGCTGAACTTCGGGGGAGGAGAGGCGAACTGCAGTGTGTAACCTCTGCTGATCAGCCTGTCCATCCAGCTGTCCATCAAACAGACGCGCCGCCACTCTGAGTAATGCTCTGAGAGCGGGCGTACATTTAGCTGATGTGCTGCGGTTGTCATGGAGACGAGCCAAGCCAGAGCCCTCGCCGCCGTTGCTCGTACCGGACTGTTTCCGGGAGCAACACATGGGGGGCTCGGACCGAAAGGGCTGAGAAGTCTCTGGAGAGCGCTTTACACATGGGCTCACAGCCGGACGCTGCCGGGGAGACGGTGCGTAATGAGCGGACACATTAGCGTCAAGAAGTCGCCGTTTAGGAGAAGACTCGTAAACGTGACAGTGAGGAGCGTTCAAACTTTCACTCACCGGAGGATGAGGAGAGGAGACGCTGCGCACAGACAGAGGTGTGTGCGCGCTGTCCACACGAGGCGTAATGACGGCGCTCGTGGGCTCATAATCACACATTTGTGTAGTTACAACATGTGTGGAGGAAACCTCTGAGTGTGACACAGAGATGTGCTGCTTTAATGACGTGAGTCCGTGCTGCCTGTGAACCGAGAGGTTACAGGCCGCCGGCTCACACAGTGTGGGGAGTGTGTGACCTGCAACTGCAGCGGAGTCAGCAGACTCGCGGGCAGACTGAGTTTCAGCAGAAAAAGTGCTTTTTAGGGGAAAATGTTTGTGTTTTATTTCAAAACGGTTGTTAACATTACCAACCAGAACATTTCCCACATCTTTATTACACACAACCCGAGCTGCCGGCTGAGCCGCATGAAGAGCCGGCTGAGGTGGCAGTGGAGGAGCAGGAGGAGCAGGAGCAGGGGGGCGAGATGCAGCCGCTGCGGAGCGTCTCTGTCGCTGGTCACGGCGGTCCCGCCGGTGACCGGAGGAGCGCTGAGGGCGGGCATCGTGCTGAGCACGGGCCGCGTGCCTCTTAATTCTCTCGGCCTCCTCTGAGGTCCTCTGCATGTGGTCCACCACGGAGTGGAGACTGGGACCAAACAGACCCTCTCGGCCGATGGGCCCCTCCAGGAGCTCCTTCTTCATGGAGTCCGGGATGGAGGACAGATGCAGCCAGATGTTCCTGTGGATCAGCTGCTGCCACGCTGCAATGCGGGCGGTGGATGCAGCGATACACGCACACAGGTTCAGAGTGGCGCTGGCGGCTTTACCGAGCTCCTCTGCCCGTCCGGACAGGAGCTCAGGTTCGGCGGCCATCTTAGTCACCGAGTACGCTAGCAGCGCCATGTTGTTAGCTGCTGCGGAGGTTTGAAAGGCGAACTGGTGAGATCTGTCAGCAAATCTCGCTGTCGTCTGGTCTCTACCGGAGGGCGGGGTCGGCCTCCGTCCACCGAGCATGTTTGAGCTGACGCTGAACACCTACGTGAGGCTCGGGTCCAGGGGAGGGACAGGAGGGAAGTCCTGCTCTGTGTAGCCCTCAACCTTGGTGATGGGAGCGTAGGTGGAGACCGGAGCTCTCAGCTTCCCAGGTTCAGCCGCTGCACCTGACTGATAGGCCTTGATGGCCGGGAAGCGGGGCCAGACAGGGTCACGTCGGGCCGTCTGGGCCGAAGCGAAGCTGCCTGTCATGTCGTCCGCGGAAAGTGGAGCTTGTGCCGGCGGAACAGACAGGTTCTTGTAGGCCGCTGCCTTCTCTATGATCGCCGGGAGCTCCCGGAGAAGAGCTCTCATGGCCGGCAGAGAGGTCGCTCTCGAGACGGGGACCCCAGGGACACCTGGGTGTGCACCCGGCAGGCCGGCATCAGGCTCCAGTCCCTCCGACAGGAGGGCGGGAGTCACGCTCGACCTGCATGGAGAATCATGGCGGGCAGAGTCGTCCGACTCGGACCCCTCGTCGAAGAAGTTGACGGCATTATCCACAGTGTAGATGTCAAGGGCGGGAAAAACATCCGCGGCAGCAGCGGCGAAAGTGTCGGCTCTGCGCTGCCTCCCCGCGGCAGGAAGGAGCTCACAGTACGGGCACGCCGCCTGAGCAGTTAGTGCCACGCCGGCGTGCACCGGCCCGAGGCACGACTCGCAGCAGGCGTGCAGGTCAAAGCTCATAATGTGGCCCGTCTGGCAGACCGGACACATGCGGACGCTGCTGCTTGAAGACATCGCTTCTTGAAGACCGTCTTTAAAATTCAGATGCTGCATATGATAGCGCTGAAGAAAAATGGGAGCAGATTGGCCGGTTTCACCCCAATTTATACACAGGGTGAGACCGGAGGTGAGGCCCACAGTAGGTGGGCGTGGACTAAAATGCTTTCAGTGCTGCGCATGCGCGCGAGGGATAAACCCACTAGCGATAGCCTTAAAGGGCTGCGCCCATACTCATAGAATCTGGAGTTACAATACGTAACTATCGTTCTATATCGTATAGGCTTCGCCCTTTAAGGCTATCGCTAGTGGGTTAAAGGCGAAGCAGGATGTAGTCCATGCCTCACTGGGTCCGTCCGGTACCACAAGCACGAACACACCTACTCCAATAAACGAACATCAGGCACAAAAGTTACTCGAATTGCGTTAAAATCTTTATTTGAAACCTCTAACCTTTATACCAACTGGATGTTGTTTGGTCTGTTGATTTATGCCACAGCGCATTTGAATCTTGTGTGTTCAACAGAGGGATCACTCTCCCAGGACATACAGAGGAGTAACCACCAGAACCTAACCCTAAATACACACACACACGTTCACAAATGTAAAATATCAAGCACAAGTGAGGGTGGACACAGTGAAATACATCTTAAGTATCATACAATGAGTCCGCAGTTTTTATATGCTGCTCTGAATATCAACACATCAAAACATGTCTGACTCTTGTGTTACGAGGGCGACATGTAAAGGAAACAACTCTTTGCGGATTACTTGTGTGTGGTCCTGAAAAGGACCTTTGTGTTGCTGGTTCAGAGGGTTTACTTGGAGCTGGTGTACTTGGTGACGGCCTTGGTGCCCTCAGACACGGCGTGCTTGGCCAGCTCCCCGGGCAGCAGCAGGCGGACGGCGGTCTGGATCTCCCTGGAGGTGATGGTGGAGCGCTTGTTGTAGTGAGCCAGACGGGAGGCCTCACCGGCGATGCGCTCGAAGATGTCGCTGACGAAGGAGTTCATGATGCCCATCGCCTTGGAGGAGATCCCGGTGTCGGGGTGGACCTGCTTCAGGACCTTGTAGACGTAGATGGCGTAGCTCTCCCTCCTGGTTCTCCTCTTCTTCTTGCCGGTCTTGCTGACATTCTTTGAAACGGCCTTCTTCGAGCCTTTCTTCGCTATTTTAACTGGTTCAGGCATTTTGAATCTATCGTTTAAGTTTCCTTTAACGGGTGGTGCCTCTCGGATGGCGTAGTGTATTTATGTAGGCTTTATGCAAATACGGCTGTGCTACTGCTCGTTCAGTATTGGCTGAATATAAAAGCGACTGCGCATGCGCCTCATGGCTGCAAAGTCATGTTAAGACAGAGGCGGTTCCGGTTGGCTCAATGGGACCTTATTTCATAAAAAAAACAAGTTTTGATCCTGTGTGAGCAATGTCAGGGATCACAGATGATGTAGTGGCGCCGTATGAAAACAAGTAAACGACTTTGTGGACAGATAATTAAATGGATTCATATTTGCCGAACGAATGAGAATGCCCAAATATTTGAGGCTTTGTTACAGACCGCGGTTCAGTGTTGACAGGATTTCTCATGTCTCAACATTTAACTATATTAGGTGATATTTTAAATGGAGTCTGGTGGTCTGATGTTTACTTTTTATTACAAGCAATAATCAGGCAGTTTTCAGGAAAAGGACGCACTTTAGACAAAGAGGCAGATGCTGCAACAAACTGACACTTTCTATGAGGAAACAAACATCTTAATGTATTACAATTAATGCTGAATTTACAACAAGACATGAAGTATTTAGTATTTGTCTCAGGAAAGTTTTACAAAGCTTGTCAAGTTCCTCCTCATTTGTAAACTCTTAAAATTATGCGATTTGTTAAGGGAGTCTGGTAATACTGTGGTCACTGGTTCAATTGCTGGATGGCATTAGTGACATCTTCTCGTTGAACACTCACCAAACCCCGTAACTTAAACACTGTAGAGCTGCTCCTTATGTGCACATTTGTTGTGATTTTATATCATTTTAGTACCTTTTCTATGTCGAGTTGGCGGTCATGTTGTTGTTGGTAATGTGTGTTGATATTTGATTTATTTACAGCCAACTGAGACTTTATTAGCTCAAAATATTATGTTTGAAGCTGACGACAAACATAGGTGTACATGACACAAATCAAGCTGGATCAATACATTATTTGTCTGTCTTTATATACTAACATACAGAGTTTTTTTTTCTTTTTTTTTTCTGAAATAAGGTCCCATGGAGTCCACCAAGAAGGGGGTGACTTCAGCTCTCACTGCAAGCACGAGTACCAACACCACACTGTAAAAATACTCTATTATAAGCAGTTCTGCAATGAAATTGTTAACTTAATGTACCTAATATGAAATAAAATAACAAATACATAAAATAAGAAATATATGAGATAAAACAAAATCAGGAAAATACAAAAAGTATTAACTCACTCTGCAATAATGTATAAGAAAGATTAACTGTTGACGTTGTGGAACTATTTTGTCATTGTCAAATTCTATATTGTGTATGTAAAATTCTGAATCTGTAAAGTAACAAGTAACTAAAGCTGTCAGAAAACTGCAGGGAAGTAAAACGCACAATATTTCCTTCTGACCTGTAGTGCAGGCTCTCGGACAGTAGGTGGCGGTACACACACTTTTCGTCCGTTTGCGATAAACACAGCGAA
Organism: Diplodus puntazzo; assembly: GCA_963678695.2. Taxonomy (NCBI): domain Eukaryota; kingdom Metazoa; phylum Chordata; class Actinopteri; order Spariformes; family Sparidae; genus Diplodus; species Diplodus puntazzo. The sequence goes on along the minus strand of OZ023167.1, from coordinate 28,502,334 downwards.
GAAGAAGCTAATGACAACATGCTAAAACATCATGGCTAACACTTGGAGTTATCTTCACGCGTGCCAGCGGTTAAGCCTTTCCACGCCATGTTGTTACGGTGAGTCATGTCCACTTAAAAGCGGCCACCAACCGATTCTCCCCGTGAAGCTTCATTTTGTTTGAGATATATATTTTTTTCTGGCTAGCTGATGCTAATGGGTGTGGTCTGCTCGGTAACGGTAAGTTAGCAACGTTAGGTTGGCGTGATGTTGCTGCTTATGACTGCTAAAAGACTTTAGATATTAAGGATGAATATGTATAGAAATGAATGTGCTGGTTGAGTAACCGACGTTTGTAAAGGTTAGTAGGACTCGGGCTGTCTATCCACAGATGACTCTACTCGCGTTTGCTAGTAGCTAAAGTTTCTAGCCTTAAATGCCAAATTCCCTTTAGAAATCTGTAAATTTTAAGTTTACATGTCTAGACAAACATGACAAGAATTACTTAAATTACTTTTACACCATTAACAAGAGCCTCTCTTAAATTCGGCGTGCACTCTATGCACAGTAAGACTCAATTGGAGTGATTTTCAGCTCAAAGAATGTGTTTCCTTGTCAATTATTCTTACAATCCGTCCACTAATGTTAAAATACAAAATACAATTCAGTGAGCATGTCAGTAGCATTTACAGGCTTTTAGTGACACTTTGATTTGTGCTCAACACAGTTTGAATGAACTGATGTTTATAATGGAAGCGTCCAACATGGACTACTTTTACAAGCCAGTTAATGTTTGGACACGTCTTCAGTTAAAACAGCAAATACTGAACATGGGTGCATCATATTAATGTGGAAATATGTGGTAGTAGCCTTATGATTGAGATCAGTACCATGTAAGTAATATCCCAACAACAATGATCTTTGCAGTTGCTATGTCTTTACTTAGGTACAGCTTAGGGTTTAAGATGGGTTCAAATGTGTGCTCTCTGGAATGAAATCGAATTTAAATCTGTTACAAAGATGCAGTTCAACCTTTCCTAGGCTGCTGTGTCCTGTAGCAGTCACCTTAATGCCACCAGAGGTCATAGCAGAGTCAGATATGATTTTCAACCATTCTAAATTATTCAAATTCACAGAGAAATTAAATAATCTTCTGCCCGACATAAATAATGAATGTTGACTGGTGCAGCTCTAACTCCATTTCTCTTCTCTGCAGCCTAATATGGATGGAGTGAACATTGTCGTTCTTGCTGTTGGAAGATGTCTGGACGCCTGCTGCCTGCTGCTCGACCTGGTCATCAGGACATTCAGCTGGCTGTTTCGCGTCCTGTCTGGCATGTGTGCGTCCCTCCACAACACGCTGGTCATGCTGAGCGGATCCACTCTGGTCGAATACTGGAACTTTGCTCTTTTCTCGTTCCTCACAGCCAGCGAGGCCGTCTCCAGTGCAGCCTGTGGCGCTGTGCACATTGTGGAGGGCTGGCTGCAGACGCTGGGAGGAGTGTTTGAGAGTTTCAAGATGGTTGGGCACCTCTCCTGTCATGTTGCGTGGCGCATCAAGGATGTGCTGCACCGCGGGCTGATTTCAGGGAGCTGCTTCCTGCGTCAGACGTGCGAAGGCCTCTGCATCGCGCTCAGCCTCGTCCTCTACTTTGTCAACACAGTGGTCAACATCGTTCTCATCAGCATGCAGAACTGTCTGTCTGTGCTGGCGGGTGTCTGGGAGGTTGTGGCGGACCCCGTGCACAAAGTGGTGGAGCTGGCGCTGACTCTGCTCACCTTCCTCTACAGCTGCCTGGTCGGTGCCTCTGTGCTGCTGTGGACGCCCTGCCAGCTGCTTCTGGACTTCCTGGGAGGACTGGGACGTGTCTTCTTCACGATTTTCATGGTGGACTCACACGGCCTGCTCATCACGGCAGTTATCGTTTCCGTGGCTGTGCTGTTACTGAACCCCAGGCTTCCTGTCCTCGCCAGACAGCTGAGTCTTTATTTGGTGAACGCGCTGCCAAGAGCTCGTGGCGTGCAGAGGATCCAGGAACAAGCTCCAGCCAATCAGGAGGTCGACACCAGGACAGCACAGGAAGTGAGTACAACAAGGTTGCCGCACACAGATGCTTTAATCACTGAGACCAACCCGCCGTCAGCGAATGAGCCGAACCCACCGGACTCTCAGCAGGACCGCAGGTCAGCGAGCAGCAGCAGGACGAGAATGTCCCGATCGAACTCCACCCTGACAGAGGGCAGCAGCCCCCCCACTGATGGCGAGCTGCTCCGCCTGCTGAAGGAGCAGGAGGAGAGGAAGAAGTGTGTCATTTGTCAGGACTTGAGTAAGACGGTGCTTCTGCTGCCCTGCCGTCACCTCTGTCTCTGCCGACACTGCGCCGACATCCTGACCCAACGCCGACACGCCCAGCAGCGCTGCTGTCCGCTCTGCAGGCAGCCGATAACACAGACCATGGACGTCTTCCTCTGACGGGTGATGGATCAGAGAACTACAAACTGCAGCACAAGACAAACTAAGGAGCTATAGTCACTTTTTTTTGTAAATTCTGGGTGTTGAGGTTAAAGGAACCGGTCATTATCTCCTCACTCCTGATGGAACATCCACAAAACATTTCTGTAGCTTCACAGTAAAACATTCTGTGTAAAGTGAAACCAAAGTCTCCATGAGTCCCAAGATCCCATATTGATTTGTTATTTACGCCCTTTTTAAGCCAAAAGTATTGTGTAAGTGAGCTCGCCTGCGCGTTGAGGGTGTTAACATCTCTTCAAATCAGTCTGGGATCTCGGGGGGTTCTGGAGACTTGGATCACAACAAATGATCTGTATGGAGACATTTTTCTTTGTTCTTTTTTTGGGGGTTGTTTTATTTATGCTTTAAAACTGCTGCAGCGCTGTTTTACTGTCAATGTTCTTTGCGGACTACATGCATACATACATGCTTCACCTGGATTTCCATCAGCATGGGGGTAAGGAGATAATGAATCAATGTTAATTTTTGGGTGAACAGTTCCTTTAAAAGCTTTTGAGCCGGTTTGTGTCTGTAGAATCGAGTCTCGCAAAGTGCCAACTACTGGTATGTTTAATTATTTGTTTATGTTCATTTACTCTTTGGCCTGATATTTTCTAATCCACGGCAGGAGACTTCTCTAATTTAACAGTATTTGTGCGTCCTGCTTTAAACACTTGAAATTACATCTTTTTTATGTTTGCCATCAACTTTAAAATGCCAAAACAAAGAGAAGCTCTTAAATGAAGTGTGGACGCTCATTTCATAACAGCTGAAGTGATTGGCTGCTGATTGTTAACACTGGATCAATACAGCTGAGGATTTGTGCCAAATACTTTGCGACTGCTACGATTGTTTATGTAAGTTTATCTAAGTTATTTATATTCTGAATATTTATTTATTAAAAGTTGTCAAATATGTTTAAAGATGAATATCAGCTCTGGATGTTGGATTTGTTTTCTTGGTGAAAGAAATCCGTAAAAAGCTGGAGTTTAAACCTTATTCCTTTTTATTTATTCCTTACTTGTTCTCATTCCCCCATTTAGAAATGTTCTTCATGTGAGCTTTCAAACTTTCATTCCAATATTTTGAGAAAAAATGTGTGACTGAAGCTTTTTTTTGTGATGAAGGTGAACAATTTATAATCTACCCAAGTTACTGGAAGTCATGTCTTAGTATTTATTATGTAATTGTCAATAAACACACTGGCTGATTTGAAACTGATATATTTCTTAATCTTGTTTTATTCAGCCTGTGTGGTGTTACTTTCTTTTTATTGTACGTACAGGAAACATTTTTGTTTTTTTGTCATTGTTGTTTTGTTTTTGTACTTGTGTTTCTTTTTTCCCTTTATGCTCCTGACTGACCTTAAATTATTATTATTATTATTATTATTATTATTATTATTATTATTATTATTATTAAACAGACAGCGGCAGGGACAATGAGGAAACAATGCCAATATCGACAAAACACAAGGCTTCATGTTTTTTGAGCAGTGTTGAATTAAAGAAAAATAAAACACATTTTAAATTGAATCATGTTACTTGTTTTTATTTTATTTATTACATACATCATGCACCGTGGACAGAAGTGGATCGGGGCCACTGTGAAAAAAAGTGAATATTCTGAGACTCGATCTTTTTCTGCAGATATTCATTCACACAACATTTTTTTTTTTTACTGATTACATCCCATTTTGAGTCTTTTGGATTTGAACACAATTTTATTTGTTATAACAGATAAGTTAGATTGAATGCAACATATTAACCTAAACAACATAAAGGACAATAAAGTAAATATTCAAATAAAACATTGATAGATGAACATAAAGAAGTAAGACAGATGAAGTTAATTAGTCAGGACATTAACTGACAAAATTAAGTAAACGCTGCACAAAATGTTTGAATGGTGTGAGTTTAAGACCGGGATCAGTAAGGTGGGAGCCAAGTAAGTAGTAATATACCAGAGTCTTTACAAACCGAGTGACTTTAAGAGTTTTTGAACCGTTAGGACTCTGAATCAATACTTTCTTTTTACTTTATACTTTCACCGTATATTGGCAAAATGTAGATTAAGCCAACACACTTCAAATACCAAATTCCTACTTAAAACCTGCCTTTACAAAGGACACAATATGCTGTAGATTTTGTCTTGTGCAGTAGCAGGTTCTGTATTTAGAAAATGTGAATTCTGACATTTTTTCTGACATATACTTTTGTCACTCTTTCCCCGATCCTCTTTTAGTGCATAATGTTGAAAAATAAATAAAACAAAAAGAAATAACAAGATTCAATTTAAAATATATGTTATTTTCATCTTTTTCTGTATCTTATTTTTCATTTCAACACTGTTTAAAAAACATGAACCCCTGTGTTTTGTCACTTTTTGTTTCCTCAAGTTTGTTTTTTATAAATTATTGTCAAAAAAGCCAAATTATATCGAACACTATTCCATTTGTGAAAACATTAAAAGAAGAAAATATCCAAGAGGGTCAATACTGTTTGTAGGCAATGCCTGTATGGTATAGACCTGACAACAATATTAAAGAAAAAAAAAGTCAAATCAGTGTTAGTGAGCTCTTCTGTCCACCTGAGAGAAAAAGTCTCAGATATTTTCCATCAACTTCAAAAAAGGGACTGACAACTAAAGTTTTGTGTTTGTATATTGTAGCTGCCTTTATACAAACCTGCAATTCTTAAATAAGGAGAAAAAAAATCTGTCTTACATGTTTTTAAAAAAATGTGTCTGGAAAATAAAAGATGGAGCTCTTCAGTCAGTGAGAGGCAGCAGATGGTTTCTGGTAGGAGTCTGAAGTGGGGACATCCTCACTCTGATTCTGAGAAGCTTTCAGAAACACTCTTCTCAGCGTCCTCCTCCGTCATCACGACGACGCTCCTCACGGTTAGTTGAGTTTGTGACAAACAAGCTGCAACAGGAGCTCCGTCGGCAGGACTCACAATAAACACTGAGTGATGGAGGTGGCTCAGGCTCGTGGTGCCTGCGTGGTCCAGACTTTCATCACTGGGTGACGTGGAAGCAGTGCTCAGATCTTGTATTTGTTCTAAAAGTAGTAATATCACACTATAGAAATGCCCAGTTATCATGATATCTCTAAATTTGGACAAGCAGCTTTTATTTCTGGCTAAAACAAAACCAGTAGTGTGGCATTTATGTATTTATTGTATAGTGATTTTATGATACTGACCATTGAAAGCTGTGTGTTTTATGTTTTACATGTTGGAAGCCCAACTAAGGGCAAGGGTTGGAAATTGGCAGCACTTGAGTTACTATATTCACTTAAACCTGAAATTGACAATTTTAGTCAAGCGCTTTTTTGTTTCTTTATGCACTTGAAGATAAAATTCAAAGTACAATTTTGTGCAGCCGCCTCTTCCAAGCTTGTGTGGGGAGCTAAAAGAGAAATAACATTTTTGTTACCGAAGCCGATTCTGAAGAACAGTCTCACCATTTCATCTACACAAGGCATTTTGTTGAGGCGGTCTTATGCGCTGATTGATGTAGCGTCAAAAGGTCAACTTGAATCTCGAAAACGTCAAGTTTATTCTTGAAATTTCGACTTTTTTCTTAATGAAAAAAAGAACCCCTTGCCCTGATACTCTCCCTGTTTTATCAGTTGCTTAAGGGTTTTAAGTGAAGCTTTAAAACTGGATAGTTTTAAGGATAGTTTTAAGAAATGGACATTTTCAACATGCCCCTGGTGATTGGGTTGACCACATCTGGCTGTAATGGATCGACATGATTATTGATTAAGAGTCGCGTTTGTGGCACCTGATGATGAAATTCTGCTCTCGACTATTTATTTTAGCAGCCCAGACTTTCTTGGTGTGAGGAAGAAGGGATCGAGGTGTTACAGTTGTTCTAAAGGGGATTTCAACATTTGTAAGAGTGAAATCCCTGGATATTTTTTACACTTTCCGTTTCCAGCCACTTTTGAGGCAACCGAACCAGGAATTTAAAGCCAAAGCAAACGTTTCCTAACCCTGACTAAGGGACTAACTTTAATTTTGTGCATAAACTAAACAGAACATAAGCACAGCAATGTAAGGACATAAAATTGAAAGATGAAGCGAAAGAAAGGTAAGGTTGACATCTTTGATTTGCAGAAACAAACCTTGCCAACATTTATTCTTTATCACGATTGATATGAGTCATTAAGAGTTCTATACAATATTCTCTCTATTTCAGTTCTGTTTTTGGTCTCCACCACCTCCTGAGGGAAATATCTGTCTTTTCAGCTGCTAAATGCTCCACTATGTTCAGCGGCGTGTCTCTAATTGTGTCTGTTTCCATGTAGCTTTTTCCTTGAAAATGAGCTGAAACTCATGTTGAAGCTCTGTAAAACAAGTTCCTCTTCAGAGACAACTTTGACTGCTACACAGTAAACTGATCTCAGTTCCTGTTGGTCTGCTGAGCTCATCAGAAGCAGCAGGAGGCGTATTGACGATCAATGCCCGCTACAAGGTGATCAGATCATGTCGGATCATTATCTTCCGTTTGTTTTACTAAGTGATGCGAGCGCTCAATCAGAAGTAACTGAGTCACTTATTGTGTGCTGACTAAACTGTTCACATATACACACACACAGCAGTGGGCTTGTCCAGGTGGAGGTGATGGAGTATAAAAGGAGTGGAGGCCTTCTGTTGGTCCTCACACCAACCAGCCTTCAGCTTATCAGCTCCTTCTCCTCCTCTTCGTCACAGTCACCTCATCCATCTTCTCCTCCCCCCAGCTCTACAGGTGAGTGTTTCTCCTCCTCTTCCTCTTCTAGTTTCTGAGGTGAAGAGCTGTCCTGCTCCTACTTCTTCTCCTCTTCCTCCTTCTCTTGCTCATCTTTCTACACTTCCACTTCCTCACCCTTATCCTCCTCCTCATCTGTCTACTCTGCTATCATCTCCTTCTCTGACAACTTTTACTTTTCTCCATCTACTTCTTCTTCTCCTCCTCCAACTTCTTCCTCAACTGCTCCTGTATCTGTACTCTCTTCCTCTTGTTGCTCCTTCATCTTCTTTTAGCCTCCTTCCTTTCTCTTTCTATTGTCTTCCTCTCCTTTTATCCTCTGTACGTTGTCTGAGATAACTACAGTGTCCCTCGTCTTGAGTCCCTGCTTGAGTTTTCAGAATCAGCCCAAGAAACTCCTGAGATGATGTTTTAAAACAAAATGTTTGTGTTTGTGTGTTCAGTTCTCATCCAATATGGCGGCTCTGTGGCTCCAGTCTGTCTCTCTTCTGGTCTTACTGGTCGTATCATGGCCGGGCTCCCAGGCCGCTGCGCCCCCACAGCACCTGTGCGGCTCTCACCTGGTCGACGCCCTTTACCTGGTCTGTGGAGACAGAGGCTTCTTCTACAACCCCAGGAGAGACGTCGACTCTCTGATGGGTGAGACCTCCGACTAAAAACCTTTACACCATCAGCAAATACGCAACAGATACTCAGTGTTATTGTTGATGTGAATGTGGGATGATGACTTCCTGTTTGTCCTGTCAGGTTTCCTCCCACCTAAAGCAGGCGGAGCTGCAGCGAAGGGCGGCGAGAACGAGGTGGCAGAGTTCGCCTTCAAGGACCAGATGGAGATGATGGTGAAGCGAGGCATCGTGGAGGAGTGCTGCCACAAACCCTGCAACATCTTTGACTTGCAAAACTACTGCAACTGAACGGTGCCTAGCCTGGCTCTGGTTAGCCTAGCCAAGCTTAGCATTGTTTAGCTTCTTGGCTAACTTAGCCTGAACTGAGAGCTGAGAAAATGGATGAAATTATTTTCCTAGAAAATAAAGTTTTGTGAATTGAGAGAAATCAAGTGTGTGTTTCTGTCATGACTTCAATCAACGGACCAAACTAAATATGAGGGCATATTGGTAGATTCATTAACCATAAATAAAGGTGTGATCACCTGTAGTTTACTGTGGTCAAATAAAAAGTGAACTCCAACATCAGCAACATCATCAACAGCGACTCCAACATTAGAGCTACTGATGTATCCTGTTACAGTGCACTCAAACAAATGCAAGGTGTTTTAAATAATAATTTAACTACTAATTTCATGCTGCATGATGGCAGGACTAGACAGATGTTGGGTATTACAGGGGAAGTGCAGGATGTTGAGCACTTTTAGGCCCATTTCTGTTCATTTATGCATTTAATCAACACATGATAGGAGCACTTACACTGAGGAAGGTAATCATCATCTTGGATGTTATATTTATGACAGTGTGATATACATTTGCAAAACAACATCTGCAACATAATATAATGTGAAAAAAGTGAAGCGGTCTGAATACTTTACTGTTAACAAGGCAACGAGAGGAAACCCGCACAGTTAAGACATGAGGAGTCTGAAGAGGCTCTGAGGGACTGCTTTGACTCAACTATGTGGGAAGAACTGAGCATTTCTCATGGGAAGTTTAACAGGCTGCATAAAGGACAGCATGAACTTCTGTGTGGATAACACCGTACCCACCAAGACTGTACCGTGTTTTTCAAACAACAAACGCTGACATAAAGGCTCTCCTTAAAGAGAAAAAGAGGGCATTTAGGTCAGGCAACAAGGAAAAGCTGAAGGCTGTGCAGAAGTAGCTGAGGAAGAAGATCTGAGAGGGGAAGAACAGCCACAGGAGGAAGATGGAGGACCAGCTACAGCAGAGCAATGTCAGGTAGCAATCAGGTAGTCCAATCATTCATTCAAGAGAAATAGAGAAAATTTTGTTTAAACTGTATGTGTATTTATATTTATTCATATAATATATATAATATATAATACAGAACTATCAAACATTTTGTTGCAAATACTCAACAGGGTTGCAAGAAACGTGTTGAGCAAAAAAAAAGGCGCAAATTAACTACCAAAGGTTTGAGAAGAATCAAACAAAGAGCTACTAGGAACCGATTATCCTCCAGTGCTGTCATATATCAGAACTGCAACCTACCTGGAGCGCCAAGAAGTACAAGGTGTTCAGTGCTCAGAGACATGGCCAAAGTCAGGGAGGCCGAAACCCAACCACCACTGAACAAGACACATACACCGATCAGGCATACATTACCACTGACAGGTGAAGTGAATAACACTGGTTATCTCTTCATCGAGGCACCTGTTAGTGGGGTGGGATATATTAGGCAGCAAGTGAACATGTTGTCCTCAAAGGTGATGGGATAGAAGTAGGAAAATGGGCAAGCGTAAGGATTTGAGCGAGTTTGACAAGGGCCAAATTGTCAGAACATCTCCAAAACTCCGGCTCTTGTAGGGTGTTCCCGGTCTGCAGTGGTCAGTATCTATCAAAAGTGGTCCAAGGAAGGAACAGTGGTGATCCAGTTACAGGGTCATGGGGCGGCCAAGGCTCATTGATGCACGTGGGGAGCGAAGGCTGGCCCGTGTGGTCTGATCCAACAGACGAGTTGCTCAAATCGCTGAAGAAGTTAATGCTTGTTCTGATAGAAAGGTGTCAGAATACAAAGCAGATCGCAGTTTGTTGTGCGTGGGGCTGCATCCAGTCAGGGAGCCCATGCTGACCCCTGTCCATCGCCGAAAGCGCCAACAATGGGCATGGACCACGGAGCCATGGAAGAAGGTGGCCTGGTCTAATGAATCACGTTTTCTTTTACATCACGTGGATAGCCAGGAGCGTGCGTGTCGTTTACCTGGGGAACACATGGCACGAGGACACACTATGGAAAGATGGCAAGTCGGCGGAGGCAGTGTGATGCTTTGGGCAAAGTTCTGCTAGGAAACTTTGGGTCCTGCCATCCATGTGGATGTTACTTTGACATGTACCACCCACCTAAGCATTGTTGCAGACCATGTACACCCTTTCATGGAAATAGTACTCCCTGATGGCTGTGGCTTCTTTCAGCAGGACAATGCGCCATGCCACAAAGCAAAAATGGTTCAGGAATGGTTTGAGGAGCATATCAACAAGTTTGAGGTGTTCCCCAGATCTCAATCCAATCAAGCATCTGTGGGATGTGCTGGACAAACAAGTCCAGTCCATTGAGATACAACAGATACCACAGCACACCTTCAGGGGTCCAGTGGAATCCACGCCCCAACGGGTCAGGGCTGTTTTGGCAGCAAAAGGGGAACCAACACAATATAAGGCAGGTGGTCATAATGTTATGCCTGATCGGTGTAACTTGGCCAAGAAATATCTGAGGACAGATTTTTCAAAAATGTTATGGACTGATCAGATGAGAATCACTCTTGACTGACCAGATGGATGGGACATGGAAGTAAAAGACAAAGAAGAAGAAGAAGTAATAGACAATGAAGAACTAGAAGAAGAAGGACTAGAAGAACTAGAAGATGATGTTGAAGAACTACATGAAGAAGAAGAACTAGAAGAAGAAGAAGAAGAACCAAAACAAGTCTGCAGTGTTTTATCACATCAGCCATGAGGGGGCAGTAATGGTCCATTGTCAATTGGAGGACTAGCGTCAGGTGTCGTTTTGTTTTTCTCCTCCACATCTACCTCCACCCGTGTCTGTGTGCTCAGACGGTGTCGTCCGTGAAGTCATGCTCACCTGTTAAATCTCCAAGAAGAGCTTCTGTCAGGTGAAATACTGTCACAGAACTTCATACCTTCTTCATCGATGAGGAGACACTGACTGAAGTCCCAGCTCGTGTTTCTGTTTCCTCAACAAAGCAACACGATGCGAGAAGTTCAGCTGAATAATGAGACGTGCAGAAACACTAAGATAAACCTCTCTGACAGTCCTCTTTTATGTGATTCATACAGAAACATGGAGGGAGATTTTAGTGCCACACATCTCTGTTGATCTTATCTGTCTCACTATGTTTCTGGAGTGTTCCCTCCTCATATTCATTTTACTCATATAAAATATCGCCCTAATACTCTCCCAGTTTCATCAGCATTTAGCAGCCGAGACTTTCATGCTGTGAGGCAGAAGGCATGTTGGTGGTGTTACAGCTGTTCCAAAGTGCGTTTAGACATTTAGAAGGGTGAAACCCCTGGATATTTTTAACACTTTGGGAGAGTTGCTAACCCTGGCTAAGTGTTTTTTGTGTGCATAAACCTAATAAGAACATGAGCATAGCATAGTAAGGACCTGCAAATGAAAGTTGAACCGAAAGAAATGTAAAGTTTCAACATCCATGATTTGCAGAAACATACTTTGACAATGCTGTGTTTCTGTCCATTATAGTCTCTGTTTTAGCTCTGATTTTGGTCTCCACCACCTCCTGAGGAAAATGTCTCTCTTCAGCTGTTAAATGTTCCACTATATTAGCAGCGTCTCTCTAACTGTGTCTGTTTTCATGTAGCTTTTCCCAAAAGGTCCAGACAGATAAACAAAGAGCTGAAACTCAAGTTGAGGCGCCGTAAAGACAAGTTTCTCTTCAGAGACAACTTTCACTGCTACACAGTGAACTGATCTCGGTACCTGTTGGTCTGCTGAGCTCATCAGAAGCAGCAGGAGGCCGACTGACGATCAATGTTTGTCTACGAGGTGATCAGATCATGTCGGATCATTAGCCTCGGTTTGTTTTACTAAGTGATGCGAGCGCTCAATCAGAAGTAACTGAGTCACTTATTGTGTGCTGACTAAACTGTTTATACACACACATCTGGGTGGTCCAGGTGGAGGTGATGGAGTATAAAAAGAGCGGAGGCCTTCTGTTCGTCCTCACATCAACCAGCCTTCAGCTTATCAACACCTTCTCCTCCTCTTCGTTACATTCACCTCGTCCATCTTCTCCTCCTCCAGCTCTATAAGGTGAGTGTTTCTCCTCCTCTTCCTCCACTTCTGACTCTACAGGTGAGTTCTTCTCCTCTCCCTCTTCTATTTTATCTCTGCAATGAGCTGTCCTCCTCTTTCTCCTCCTTCTCCCTCTCTTGCTCATCTTTCTACACTTCCACTTCCTCATCCTCATCCTCCTCCTCAGCATCTGGCTACCCGGCCATCTTCTCCTCCTCTGACAACTTTTTTTCCTCCTCCTCCACGAAATGTCAAGATTAGCTCTCTTCCTCAAGTAGTCATCATCTATGTTTTCCCCTCCTCCACCTGTGTTCTCCTCCTTCTATTCTTCCTCAACTGCTCCTGTATCTGTACTCTCTTCTTCTTTTGCTCCTTTGTCTTCTTGCAACCTCCTTCCTTTCTTTCTTTTGTCCTCCTCTACTTTTATCCTCTGTACATTGTCTGAGATAACTACAGCGCCCCTCGTCTTTGGACCTGCTTGAGTTTTCAGAAACAGCCCAAGAAAGTCCTGAGAATTAAGAAAGAATAAATAAATGTTTGTTTTAAAAAAAAAATGTTGTGTGTTCAGCTCTCGTCCAGAATGACGGCTCTGTGGCTCCAGACTGTCTCTCTCGTGGTCTTATTGGTCGTGTCATGGCCGGGCTCCCATGTTGTTATGGCCGAACAACACCTGTGCGGCTCTCACCTGGTCGACGCCCTTTACCTGGTCTGTGGGGAGAAAGGCTTCTTCTACAACTCCAAGAGAGACGTCAACCCTCTGATGGGTAAGACCTCCAACTAAAAACCTTCACACCATCAGTAAATACACAACAGATGCTCAGTGTTAGTGTTAATGTTAATGTAGGATGATGACTTCCTGTTTGCTCGGTCAGGTTTCCTCCCACCTAAAGCAGGCGGAGCTGCAGCGACGGGCGGCGAGAACGAGGTGGCAGAGTTCACCTTCAAGGACCAGATGGAGATGATGGTGAAGCGAGGCATCGTGGAGGAGTGCTGCCACCGACCCTGCAGCATCCTCCACCTGCAGAACTACTGCAACTGAACAGTGCTTAGCCTCAGCCTGGCTTAGCATGGTTTAGCTTCTTGGCTAACTTAGCCTGAACCCCGCCATTCCCCCTTTCACCCAGAAGAGCGGCGGAGCTGTCCTCTTTCTGTAAAACCAACCACTGTCAAATTAAGTACTGAGAAAATGGATGAAATTATTTTTCCTAGAAAATAAAGTTTTGTGAATTGAGAGAAATCACGTGTTTGTTTGTTTTTGATGTGGTGACTTTTATTTAGTACTTTCTGTCATGACTTCAATCAACCGACCAAAGTCAAAATGAGGACATGTTGGATGATTCATGAACACAATTTAAGGTGTAACCATGTGCAGTTCAAGGTCAAATAAAAAGTGATGAACAGCAACTCCAGCATTAGAGCTACTGATGTATCATGTTACAGAGCACTAAAACAAATTCAGGGTGTTTTAAATAATAATCGTAAAACCTCCATCTAATTTCATGCTACGTGATGGCAGGACTAGAAAGATTTTGGTTATCACAGGGGAAGTGCAGGATATTGAGAGCTTTCAGGCCCATTTCTGTTAGTTTATTTATTTAATCGACACATGATAGGAGCGCTTACAAATTAAGGAAAGCAATCATCATCTTGGATGCAATATTTATGTCTGTGAGATATTTCAGTTTTTCCTTTCAAAAAACTTGCAAAAGATGTCTGCAACATAATAAAATGTGAAAAATGTGAAGCGGTCTGAATATTTTACTGTTAACAAGGCAACCAGAGGAAACCCGCACAGTGAAGACGTGGACTGAGGAGTCTGAAGAGGCTCTGAGGGACTGCTTTGACTCAACTATGTGGGAAGAACTGTGCATTACTCATGGGAACTTTAACAGACTGCGTAAAGGACAGCAAGAACTTCTGTGTGGATAACACCGTACCCACCAAGACTACAGTGTTTTTCAAACAACAAACGCTGGATTAATCTTGACATAAAGGCTCTCCTTAAGGAGAAAAAGAGGGCGAGGAAGAAGATCTGAGAGGGGAAGAACAGCCACAGGGGGAAGATGGAGGACCAGCGACAGCATTGCAACGTCAGTGGAGTCTGGAAAAGCCTTAAAGCCATCTCTGGCCAGAGGAAACCAGACTATCAGGCTGTCAGGGATCAGATGTCAGACAGAAGTCCTGTGCAGACCAGCTGTGTAGGATTATGGAGTATATCTTCAACATGAGCCTGAAGCTGGGAAAAGTGCCAATGCTGTAGAAACCTCCTGCGTGGTACCAGTACACTGCAGACTTCTCCCACCAATCATCCCAACGCCATCTACAGAAGTTCAGGACTTTGTGGACTGGTGCCAGCGGAACCACAGGACGACCAAAGACCAAGTGATGGACTTCAACAGGTACAGACAACACTGCACACAGGTGAACATCCAGGGAACTGACAATGAGATGATGACATCTTACAAATACCTGGGAGTTCACCTGAACAATATACTGGACTGGACTGATCACACTGCAGCAACATATAAGAAAGGTCAGAGCAGACTGTATCTGCTGAGGAAGCTCAGGTCCTTTGGAGTGCAGGGGGCACTCCTGAGGACTCTCTATGACTCTGTGGTGGCATCAGCCATTTTCTATGGAGTAGTCTGCTGGAGCAGCAGCATCTCGGCAGCAGGCAGGAGGAGACTTGATAAACTTATCAAGAAGAAGAAATCTGCAGTGTTTTACCACATCTGCCATGAGGGGGCAGCAATGGTCCATTGTCAATCGGCGCACCAGCGTCAGGTGTCCTATTGTTTTCCTCCTCCACCTGTTTCTGTGTGTTCAGTCGGTTTTATCCGTGAAGTCGTGCTCACCTGTTAAATCCCAGAGAAGAGCTGCTGTCAGGTGAACTACTGGTCACAGAACTGGGCCTGATGTACCTAAAGAGATAAAGAAGCGCTGCTCGGTCGGTAGACATATTGGAGGTTCCTTCTTCATCGATGAGGAGACACTGACTGAAGTCCCAGCTCGTGTTTCTGTTCCCTCAACAAAACAACACGATGCGAGAAGTTCAGCTGGATAATGAGACGTGCAGGAACGGTAAGATAAACCTCTCTGACAGTCCTCTTTTATATAATATAAAGGAGACAGTGCTGTTGGTAAGGACAACAAAACAAGACGGTAGGCTTCACATTTTAAAGAGGTCGACTAATATCTTGAGACGTCAGTTTTTTTTAGACATTTCTTCTTTTTTCTTGAAGTAGATAATGGAAGAAAAGACTTCATTCTCTCATTTTTTTCCCGCCCCTCGCCCTAATACTCTCCCAGTTTCATCAGCATTTAGCAGCTCAGACTTTCCTGCTGTGAGGCAGAAGGCATGGTGGTGGTTTTACAGCTGTTCCAAAGTGTGTTTCAACATTTAGAAGGGTGAAACCCCTGGACATTTTTAACACTTTGGGAGAGTTGCCAGTCATAACTAACCCTGACTAAGTCTTTTTTGTGCCTAAACCTAAACCGAACATAAGCACAGGATAAGGACGTGCAAATGAAAGTTGAACCAAAAGAAATGTCAAGTTTCAACATCCCTAAATACAACGTTTGTTCTTTATTGTGATTGAGCTGAGTTGGGATGAGTAATTTAGTCGTGTTTCTGTCCAGTATTTTCTCTGTTTTAGCTCTGACTTTGGTCTCCACCACCTCCTGTGGGAAATGTCTGTCTCTTCAGCTGCTTAATGCTTCGCTACGTTCAGCAGCTTGTCTTTAACTGTGTCTGTTTTCATGTAGCTTTTTCCTTGAAAATGTCCAGACAGATAAACAAAGAGCTGAACTCACGTTGAAGCGAGTTCTTCTTCAGAGACAACGTTCACTGCTACACAGTGAACTGATCTCGGTACCTGTTGGTCTGCTGAGCTCATCAGAAGCAGCAGGAGGCCGATTGACGATCAATGTTTGTCTACGAGGTGATCAGATCATGTCGGATCATTAGCCTCCGTTTGTTTTACTAAGTGATGCGAGCGCTCAATCAGAAGTAACTGATTCTCTTATTGTGTGCTGACTAAACTGTTTATACACACACACACACACACACACACACACACACACACACACACACAGAGCAGTGGGTGTGTCCAGGTGGAGGTGATGGAGTATAAAATGAACTCCTTCTCCTCTTCGTCACAGTCACCTCGTCCATCTCCTCCTCCTCCTCCTCCTGCTCTATAGGTGAGTGTTTCTCCTCCTCTTCTGACTCTACAGTTGATTTCTTCTCCTCCTCTTCCTCCTTCTCTTGCTCATCTTTCTACACTTCCACTTCCTCACCCTTATCTTCCTCATCATCAGTCTACTCCGCCATTTTGTCCTCCTCTGACAACTTTTACTTTTCCTCCTCCAACTTCTTCTTCTTCACCTCCACCAAAAATCTAGGATAGCTGTCCTCCTCAACTACTCATCATCCGTGTCTTCTCCTCCTTCTCCTCCCTCCACTAACTCCTACTTCTTTTCTTCCTCAACTGCTCCTGTATCTGTACTCTCCAACTCTTCCTCTTTTTGCTCCTTTCTCTTTCTATTGTCCTCCTCTACTTTTATCCTCTGTACACTGTCTGAGATAACTACAGTGCTCCTTGTCTCGAGCCCTGCTTGAGTTTTCAGAATCAGCCCAAGAAACTCTTGAGATGAGGTTTTAAAACAAAATGGTTGTGTTTGTGTTTTCAGCTCACGTCCAATATGGCGGCTCTGTGGCTCCAGTCTGTCTCTCTTCTGGTTTTACTGGTCGTATCATGGCCGGGCTCCCAGGCCACCGCCCGACATTTCCTGTGTGGCTCTGCGCTGGAAGACGCTCTTTACCTGGTCTGTGGGGAGAAAGGCTTCTTCTACCCCAAGAGAGACATCGACTCTCTGATGGGTGAGACCTCCAACCAAAAACCTTCACACCATCAGTAAATACACAACAGATACTCAGTATCAGTGTTAATGTTAATGTTAATGTAGGATGATGACTTCCTGTTTGTCTTGTCAGGTTTCCTCCCACCTAAAGCAGGCGGAGCTGCAGCGACGGGCTGCGAGAACGAGGTGGCAGAGTTCGCCTTCAAGGACCAGATGGAGATGATGGGGAAGCGAGGCGAACCGTTCAATTGTTGCTTCCAACCCTGCACCCTCTTCGACCTGCAGTACTTCTGCAACTGAACGGTGCTTAGCCTCGCTCTGGTTAGCATAGCCTAGCTTAGCATGGTTTAGCTTCTTGGCTAACTTAAACTGAACCCCGCCAACGCCCCCCTCCCCAGGGTTAGGGTTAGGGTTAGGGAATGATTTTGGGTGTCAGGTAATCTTAATTTTGGATGTAATATTTGTGTCAGTGTGACATTTACTGTTTTTCTTTTGAATACATTTGCAAAACAAAATGTCTGCAACAAGACAAAATGTGAAAAAAAAAAATGAAGCGGTTTGAATACTCCATAAATGCTCCACTATGTTCAGCAGCTTATCTCTAACTGTGTCTGTTTCCATGAAGCTTTTTCCTTGAAAATGTCCAGACAGCTAAACAAAGAGCTGAAACTCACGCTGAAGACAAGTTTCTCTTCAGAGACAACTTTCAGTGCACAGTAAACTGATCTCGGTACCTGTTGGTCTGCTGAGCTCATCAGAAGCAGCAGGAGGCCGATTGACAATCAGTGTTTGTCTACGAGGTGATCAGATCATGTCGGATCATTAGCCTCCGTTTGTTTTACCAAGTGATGCGAGCGCTCAATCAGAAGTAACTGAGTAACTTATTGTGTGCTGACTAAACCGTTTACACACACACACACACACACACACAGAGTGGTGGGCGTGTCCAGATGGAGGTGATGGAGTATAAAACAAGCGGAGGCCTTCTGTTCATCCTCACACCAACCAGCCTTCAGCTTATCAGCTCCTTCTCCTCTTTGTCACATTCACCTCGTTAATCTCCTCCTCCAGCTCTACAGGTGAGTGTTTCTCCTCCTCTTCTTCTGACTGTGCAGGTGAGTTCTTCTCCTCTTCCTCGTCTATTTTCTCAAGTGATGATCTGTCCTCCTCCTCTTCCTCCTCTTGCTCATCTTTCTCTTCCACTTCCTCACCCTTATCCTCCTCCTCATTATCGGTCTACTCTGCCATCTTTTCCTCCTCTAACAACTTTTACTTTTTTCCATCTACTTCTTATTCTTCTCCTCCACCAAATGTCCAGGTTAGCTGTCCTCCTCAACTAGTAATCATATATGTGTTCTCATCCTCCACCTGTCTTCTCCTCCATCTCTTCTTCCTCAACTGCTCCTGTATCTGTACTCTCTTCCTTTGTTTTTGCTCCTTCATCTTCTTCTAACCTCCTTCCTTTCTCTTTCTATTGTCCTCCTCTCCTTTTATCCTCCGTACGTTGTCTGAGATAACTACAGTGTCCCTCGTCTTGAGTCCCTGCTTTAGTTTTCAGAATCAGAAACTCCTGAGATGATGTTTTAAAACAAAATGTTTGTGTTTGTGTTTTTCAGCTCACGTCCAATATGGCGGCTCTGTGGCTCCAGTCTGTCTCTTTTCTGGTCTTACTGGTCGTATCATGGCCGGGCTCCCAGGCTGTTGTGCCTGCGCAGCGCCTGTGCGGCTCTCACCTGGTCGACGCCCTTTACCTGGTCTGTGGAGACACGGGCTTCTTCTACAACGACAAGAGAGACGTCGACTCTCTGATGGGTGAGACCTCCGACTAAAAACCTTCACACCATCAGTAAATACACAACACATACTCAGTGTTATTGTTGATGTTAATGTAGGATGATGACTTCCTGTTTGTCCTGTCAGGTTTCCTCCCACCTAAAGCAGGCGGGGCTGCAGCGACGGGCGGCGAGAGCGAGGTGACAAAGTTCGCCTTCAAGGACCAGATGGAGACGATGGGGAAGCGAAGCCGATGGGAGCACTGCTGCCACACACCCTGCACCCTCTCCGACCTGCAGATGTACTGCAACTGAACGGTGCTTAGCCTGGCTCTAGTTAGCATAGCCTAGCTTAGCATGGCTTAGCTTCTTGGCTAACTTAGCCTGAACAGTGTCAACGCCCCCCTCCCCAGAAGAGCGGCAGCGCTGTCCTCTTTCTTTAAACCAACCGCTTTCAAATGAACTGCTTAGAAATGGATGAAATTATTTTTCCTAGAAAATAAAGTTTAGTGAATTGAGAGAAATCAAATGTGTGTTTCTGTCATGACTTCAATCAACCGACTAAAGTCTAAATGAGGGCGTGTTGGATGATTCATGAACCAGAACTGAAGGTGTGACCACGTGCAGCTTAAGGTCAAATAATGATGAACAGCGACACCCAAAGAAATTCAGGGTGTTTTAGATAATCATAAAACCTCCATCTAATGTAATGATGCATGATGGCAGGACTACAATGATTTTGGGTTTCACAGGGAAAGTGCAGGATGTTGAGAGCTTTCAGGCCTTTTTAATGCATTTATTTAATCAACACATGATTGGAGCGCTTATCATGAGGCATATTTTCAACACTGAGGAAGGCAATCATCATCTTGTATGTAACATTTATGTCAGTATGACATTTACAGTTTTTCCTTTTTAATGTGGGGTCTGAACACTTCCTGATGTATATTTGACTAAATATGATAAAGCTTATCAAAGTTTAAGATTACCAACTCATTTCTATCAGTTATTATTAGGATTAAAATCCTATATTCTGATATAATTTCATTATATCCTTTCAAGTGTATTTGAAGTTTAGCAGTTAAAAAATACAAATCCATCACAAAGAATGCTTAACAGACACAACATTGAAACTAGAAGCGGATTAGATGGTTAAAATCCACATTTCAAACACTCTTGATCAACAGTGTCAGCATCCCATTTCTGTTCTTTTTTTTATATACTTCTTTGTGCTCCAGAGGAGAGAGGGACAATTTTGAAATATGTTCTTTTCACAATCATGAAGTTTGGATCAATAATGAATTTTATGTGTGGGTCAGAAACAGCTGTAAGTAATTATCAACTGACTCAAAATGTTGGAAAACTGCTCCGTAAACAACTTTGTCACCATGAGGCTCTTTCAACAAGCAGGAGAAGAAGAAAAACTAGAAGAAAAAGAAAACAAAGATGAACGAGAAGAAGAAGAAGAAGAAGAAGAAGAAGAAGAAGAAGAAGAAGAAGAAGAAGTCTGCAGTGTTTTATCACATCTACCACGAGAGGGCAGCAATGGTCCACTGTGAATCGGCGCACCAGCGAGGAAGACGAAAATAAACACAAAAGATGAGAGTTGTTCTTTACTGAAAGTGTTTTCAAACCCTCTGAGCCGCTTTTACAAGAGGAAAGGCGTCAGGGAGGAAGTCCAGGTGCTGAACAGCTGCTTCTCTAATCTGCCGTGTGATGGAGGAAGTACTCATCCAATGTAGGTGAAGTAATGGAGTCCTGACCCTTTTAAAAGTTTGTATATTGGATATTTCTCCCTCTTGTAGCTCCTTTGTTTGTGCCGCTAGGTGGGAAAGTTGATACACCTGCTGGGTGACACCGGCTCGGCTCGTCCCGGCGGGGCGGGGCGGGCGGGGTCAGGTGTCGTTTTGTTTCCCTCCTCCACCTCCTCCACCTGTGTCTGTGTTTTCACTCTGTCTCGTCCGAGTCCAAGTCGTGCTCACCTGTTAAATCTCGGAGAAGAGCTGCTGTCAGGTGAACTACTGGTCACAGAACTGGGCCTGATGTACCTAAAGAGATAAAGAAGCGCTGCTCGGTCGGTAGACATATTGGAGGTTCCTTCTTCATCGATGAGGAGACACTGACTGAAGTCCCAGCTCGTGTTTCTGTTCCCTCAACAAAACAACACGATGCGAGAAGTTCAGCTGAATAATGAGACGTGCAGGAACGGTAAGATAAACCTCTCTGACAGTCCTCTTTAATGTGATTCATAAAGAAACATGGAGGGAGACTTTAGTGCCACACATCTATTGATTTCATCTGTCTGTCTGTGTCTCAGGAGTCTTACCTCATATTTATTTCACTAATATAAAGGAGAAAGTGCTGTTGGTAAGGACAACAAAACAAGACAAACTAAGCACATCTGAGACACAGAATTAAATATGCAAACATTAATCGACTAACTGTCCACTCCTAAATTAATCGGCAAGTATTTTGATAATCGATAAGTCGGTTTGATTCGTTTTTTTATGAAAAAAGGAATGTTGAATATGAACACAGTAGTTGCTGGAAATTCACCAAACCAGAAATGCAAATATTTTGCCCCGGAGAACAATTAGGTCCATCCTCATCATTGTGTTCCCACTGAAACAAATTAATGAATTTTCTTAATAAACTTCAAATGAGATGTATTTCATTATTTGTTTTAGTGTCTCAAAACATGTCAACACACCACTACATCAAGAGGAAGGGAGGAAGGATGAATAAATTAGAAAGAACAGGGCGACTCGATGCTGCTATAATAGTTTGATTCAGATACTCACATCACATGTCAGAAAGGGATTAAATGCTGTGTGTCCTGTAAACACACCTTATCTGATGCTTTTATTTTGTGTCCATGTAAACAGTTTAGTTAGAATCTCTAATTAGATTGTTTTAAATCAGATTTAAGAAATATTGTCCATCTAACCTCAGTTTATGTTAGTAAACTGAAAACATCATTAATTAAATAAAAATTAGACTCTTGAGATATTCGGACTGAAAATAATGACCTAATAGACATTTTGTGCCACCATTTTTTTAACGTAAATGAAAATCATGCTTTATTTTACAGGCTTTTAATTTCCTGGTAAAATGTCTAATAGTCTAATAAATACTTATTATCAGGTAAATAGAAATGTTTTGAAGATAAAGCTCCATTTTAACCAAAGCAAATATTAATTTATGAAAATAAACGTTATTCTGTATGTCTGTCAAATAGCACCAAATAAACTTTATGTAATGTAATTGGTAAGTGGTTTCTGTAAAGGGAGCTTCATGGAAAGTGGTCAGAAATAAAGAACTTAAAAGCTTCTTTCTTCCGTATTTATTTATTTATTTATTTATTCATTCATTTATTTATTTATTTTTAAAGTAATGATTAAAGAAGCTCTTGTGTGAGCTCTGAGCTTCAGAGTCCTTTGGGCCACTTGTAGTCTGTTTTGGCCCAGCCGCCCTTCATGTGGGTTGCTAGGACTCGGTGATCACAGGTGTGAATGATTGTTAAGCTGTGTTGTAGGTGGGTGATAAGTAAAGCCGTATGCCACCTCACTGTTCCAGTTTGACATGGATGGATTCCTTTACTCCTCTTTCAAACCATCTGTCTTCTCTGGCATGACGTTACCATTGTTGTCCTCAAAGGAATGATTTCTCCCCTTCAGCTGTCAGTGGGCGGCAGAGTGTTGTTGACCTGAGGAGTTTTCCCTCCTGTGTTGTCTCATTCGTTTATGGAGAAGTTGTTCCGTCTCCCTGATGTACACATCTGTACAATCCTGGTCGCACTGAACAGCATAAACTACATTACTCTGTTTATGCCAAGGTGTTTGGTCCTTCATTGATGTTAAAGCATTTATTAAACCTTAACTCTTTACATTTGTCTCTACTTCTTGCCTCCAATAATCCAAACTGTTAATACAGTCTCTGTGTAGTGAGGCCTCAATGTTGACAGTGTAAATATTGAACTGCCTGGTTATGCTGAGCCGTCTCCCGTCCTCGTGTTACTCTAATGTGCACAGCGGTCAAACCAGTACGACACCAACGGGTTCAGAGAGAGAAGAAACGCAGTCGGCAAACACTCAGGAAACCATCCGTCTGAGGAAGATTCCTGCACTAAACCACAGCTCCAGTTCTTATATCACAGTCTAATGGGCTGAGA
This sequence comes from Diplodus puntazzo, assembly GCA_963678695.2. Taxonomy (NCBI): domain Eukaryota; kingdom Metazoa; phylum Chordata; class Actinopteri; order Spariformes; family Sparidae; genus Diplodus; species Diplodus puntazzo. The sequence continues at coordinate 28,479,314 of OZ023167.1, read as the reverse complement.
GATTTTTGATAGCACAGAAAAGAAGAAGAAAAATGTTTTTTGTGGGACTAAGTGCTACATATGTGTATTTAGGGTTAGGGTTTCTTATCATTGATTTCAAATCTATCTTTAAGGAAAGAGGAAAAGTATTAAAAATATTAAAGCTAACTGATGCTCTCCGTCTGCAGGCTCTGAGGTCCGGCTGTGGTGCGGCTCTCATTCTGCAGTGTGTCTCATCCCTGGAGAACAAACATTTTACCACACACACCTGGACAACAACACTCACTCAGCAGGTACACACACACATACACACACCTCTTCATACCTGAGGGGTCTTTGTTTGTGTGTAAACGTCCTGTGTGTATTAGTTGTTTTGAGAATGGAAAGACCCAGAACACCTTTTTGTATTTATTTATTTTTTTCTCCCCCGTTCTATCAAACAGCATCAAGTGTCAGAGAACCTGAAGTTTCAGTCTGGCTCAGTTAAAGTCCCAATGATTTGCTTTGTCATTTGCTTTGTCTGAGAAATGAATTAACTAAAGATGAATTAATCAGAATTATTTTTTTTTAAAACTTTCCATTCTGACAGGACCTCAGGAAGATTAATTTTGTTATTTAAAAGAAATAACTGTTTAATTTTTTCCTTATCAAATTGCAAGCCATGTTCCCATAAAGTGTGAAGCGACTTATAAGTAAACTATTGAAAGTCTGCAAAAAATGAAGAAATCAAAATGTGGATCTGGTGCGTTTCCATAAACTGTTTTGAGCGAATGAACTAGGTTACGCAAAGTGTAATTCTGTCAGAAGATGTTGCGGTGTAGGCTCTGTGGCAAAGTCATGCGATGACATGGACGTTAACTGAGGCTAAAGGTAAACAAACCAGGAGAGAAAATAGAGAGAGGTCTTCAGGAATTACTAGATAAGTTGTAATTGTACTTGCATGTCAGATAGCATTTGCCATGTTGCGTGCTGTCCGGAGATGACGAAGAATTGCTCTGTTACTCCCTCCGCTGGCGGAATGAAATTCTGCCTCTGTAGCTTTAACACAGACGGTGAGGCGGATTACGGGCGCAGGATTCCCGCCATGAAAGTGTGAAAGGAGCTACAGTGACATTTCTCACCGCTGAGCTCCACCACTGGTGCAACATGCTCAGTGGGCTGTAATGCTGCTGACAAGGGCCTGACTAGTTTTTTATTATTTTGATATCATTTCAGGGAAGCTTTGCCAACATGTCGACTGCGAAAGTGTTTCATATCTTAAAGTTCATCTCATATTCGTGCCAGTTCTGTATGCTGCGCTGTGAGACAATGAAGAGGGAACAGAGTGATAACAACCTCTGATAAACATCGAGAGTGGGAGAAAGCGAGATTGAATTTAAATGTGACTTTAAGAGGAACTTTATTATGTTCATTATTGTTTACCTGGAGGGCAGGTCATGTTAACATGCAGTTCATCAGAGTTTTGTACTAATGCAGCAAACAAAGAGGTAAATAAGACACAGTGTGATTAATGTGATTTATTCTTTCAATAAAAAAATCTGTAATTGCTCCTGGGTTCACTTCAGACTTCATAGCCATTAATCAGATGAAAACAAAACACATGTGAACCTGTAGATCTGTACTTTCATGTGGAACAATATGACTGATTAATCAGTCTGAATCTGATTGGTCGGTGTTAATATATTTTTTTTTATCAGGCAAGTCACTAAACACACACTGCGGGTACACACCCTTAAAAACACACTCTGAATACTGTACATGTTTGTCTCCAGATCTGCAGACAAACGGTCCGTACAGGCTGTGGCTGGGCCTGACTCTGGCCCTGCTGTCCGCCTTCCTGATTGGTGGGAGCGTCATCCTAAAGAAGAAAGCTCTCCTCCGATTGGCCAGCAAGGGTCACACCAGAGCAGGTCAGCAGAGAGTTGTGTTAAGAGTTTAATGTTTGTTGTAAAATGATCCAGGTGTGCGGAGCACAGAAACTAAAAGCACTTTCCGAATGTAGTGTTTGCACGTTGGACTTGGAACACTAGCCATTAGCCCAAACAGATCTGATAATGACTACGACAAATAGCTGAAATGGGCGATTAGTTATCAGTTTGCTAAAATATGTACAAACATTGTCATATCTCCAAGTTTTCTACAATTCAGTGGTTTAAAGAGTGGTGTGAGAGGCCTGGAGGGAAGAAAAGTTAGAGATAAAGACTGTTTGGACTTTTGATTTCAGCCTCTGTGTTATGAAACATGTGGTCAAATAGAAAGTAGCTCAACTTAAACAAACCGGTTTTTACAGTTTTTTTGTGTGTTTTTTTTTTTTTTTTCCCCCCACCTGACCGGGCACAGAGGGAACAGGAAACCAAATCTAAATACTTGGGTTACAAACAGCTGTGGTATCTAACCGCTTGAGTATCTCAAAAATTAATCATCTCATTTTGTAAACCTGTTTTTATTGTGTTCATATGTAGCTGTATATTTTGTTTGAACTGTTTGAATTATCTTGAAATATCAGTGTTATCTCACATTCAGGGCATAATAGTCTCGTAATCTGAAGAGAACATTTCCTGTAACCTACTAAAATCATGAAGAAGCGTGATTCTGTGTTCGTATAAAGTATAACACTGTGTATCTGTGTTTCTAGGGGATGGAGGTCATGGCTACCTGAAGGACTGGCTGTGGTGGGGAGGCCTGTTAACCAGTAAGAATTTATTTATATCTGAGATCATAATTCACAGCTCTGTGAACTGCTTACTTCAGTCAGTCAGGTTCATAGCTTAGCACAAAGACTATAAACAAAGGGAAACTGCTAGCCTAGCTTAATCAAAAGTTTAAAATAAAAAAGATAACAGGACAACAGCTTCAGTTGTAACCTTTGTGTGATCTGGACTTAATTTCCTTCAGATCACGCCTGTTTAAAAACTTTAAAGCTGTTTTGGCAATAAATTTGTCCCACAAAAAAGTAAATTAATGTTTGTTTCCATCCACTCCGGCGCACTGGTTAGCACTGGTTAGCACCTTCTTGCTGTGTTAGCATCACGGCAAGAAAGACCAGGGTTTGACAGCAGGCAGGGCCTTTCTGTGCTGAGTTGTTCTCCCCGTGCCTGCGTGGGTTCTCTCCGGTACTCCACGTTCCCAGAACTCAAAGACATGCAAATGTTAGGTTAATCAGTAGATTGTCTGTAGGCGTGAATGGTTGTTTGTCCCTGTATGTGAATCCTGTGATGAACGAGCGACTTGCGAAGTGTGTAAGAGTGAACTTTTTTTTTTTTATTTAAGATTTGGTTTGGGATTGGAGAAACAATCTAATTTTCACCAAGTGAAAAATGTTTTTTCAGAACGAAAATTTCTTCCTGAAAAAACAATACATATACACATATTTTGTGTGTGTGTATGTGTGAAGCCAATTGAAAATATTCAAACTGCACTTTAAAATGGGGAAGAAAGGGGATTTAAGTGACTGGTCTGAGTATTTCAGTACTATTATGTTAATTAATTCAAATCATTCATTAAATCAAAGCTTTTTTTCCCCACAATGTTTTCACTCGTTAAAACTAAGTTTTCTCATCCCAAAAAATACAATTAGTAATTTTTACACAGAAAAAGAATTAAGGAACTTTTAATTCTTTTGTGTGTCTTTGTTGCTGAGTTTTTATTGGTTACCACAAATCAATAACCCCAATTGTGGCCAGTCGTTTCCCCATCTCCAACAGCGTATGGGTGGGTAGTTGGGTGGAATGGGAGCCAATCAGTACAATTTGAATGATTTTTAAGATTTCATAGTCAGTTGAGATCAGGTTAACCTGATGCTGTAGGAGGAAATGATATTACCCTCTTCTGCTTAAAAACACTCAGTCAGACTTCTGTGGTTGTTCTGGTGTAACACATTACTCTGCAGACTGTGATATTGTAGAATAACGTATTACTTTAAAATGAAAGTAACCAGTGGAAGTAAATTGACCCACATTGCTACTAAACTAGGCTAAAGACACACCTGCACCTTTTGAAACTGATATCAATCTTCTCATATGACTGACTGTTATTTGTTCTACAGTTGAATATCAAAGACTTGTTTGTGGTTTAACGTGATTACAGATGTTATCAGCAGTCACCTGATGTTTTCATTTTGATGTGGTTCACTCAGCATTGTTCTCCGTCTCTGCAGTGGGAGCAGGAGAGGCCTGTAACTTTGCCGCCTACATGTTTGCTCCGGCCACGCTGGTGACTCCACTGGGCGCTCTGAGTGTCCTTATCAGGTAGCCGTAGCTTCAGTTTAACCTCATGTTGTCAGCACAGAAGCAGTTTTGTTTGTCTCTGCTGTTGGGGATTATTTGATAAATTGATTGTGTGTTTCAGTGCAGTTCTGTCCTCCCACCTGTTGGGGGAGGTGTTGAACGTGCTGGGGAAGCTCGGCTGTTTTCTGTGCGTGCTGGGAAGCATCTTGTTGGTAATCCACGCCCCACAGGAACAGGAAGTGACATCACTACGGGACATGACCAACAAGCTGCTGGAGCCTGGTGAGAGGCAACACACCTGGTTACTGTCAACTTCCTGTGGTGGCCGATTTATTATGCTAGATGTCAGTACTGACTCTGTCTCGTGTGTGTGTGTGTGTGTGTGTGTGTGTGTGTGTGTTAGGGTTCCTGGTGTACATGTCGTTCGTGCTGGTTCTGTGTGCGGTTCTCGTGCTGTATTTCTCTCCTCGGTTTGGTCCCTCCAACATCCTCATCTACATCAGCATCTGCTCGCTGCTCGGAGCCTTCACCGTCTCTTCCGTGAAGGGCCTCGCCATCGCCATCAACACTGGTTAGAGACCGAATACCTCCCAATGTTTATATAGGTTAAAAAAATGAATACAGATAAATTACTGCAGAGTTGCATTGTGGGTGATCTAGGCATCAGGTTTTTATGAGGAAGATGAAATAAAAATTATGATATCTCGTTCTGATGCATCGATGTTGGTTGCTGACGTTGCCGATGAATCGATGCAGGACTCTTAATATTCACTGTCCTCTTTCTCTCTTTGTCTAGTGATGTATGATCTTTCAGTGCTTGCTAATCCTCTCACCTGGATCCTGCTGCTCACTCTCATCGTCTCCATAGTAACACAGGTGAGCCGTAAAGTTATTTTAATTCTCTTCTTTTTTTTAGTTTTTATAAGTTGCCATGTTCCCACAGCTTAGTGCGGCTCGGCTCAGCAGTCTGACTAGCAATGGCTGGTCCGACTGCTGCGAAAACAACAGAGGACGTTCTGTCTGTCTGAGATTGTCTCATGGAAAGTAAACAGAGAAATGTTTTTACTTCATCCAGTAACCATTTTTGTGCATTTGCACCGTGGCTGGAGGCAGTATGTTTTCAGTATGACCATATGTCTCTTTCACGTGAGCGCTGTGGCTTGTTTGCAGTCACATGATCCCGATGGCGCACTAATGTCAGAGTCTTGAGGCTTATAGCTAGTTTAGACAGAGATTTTCAGTCCGTGTCTGCAACCGTTTCGTTGAATTTTTAAAACTTCTCGCCTTCATGAGTCTCTACTTTTGGGACCTGAAAGTAGCTCTTGTTTTATTTCCTGATTTGACCGGCTGGCACAGCTGTAAACAGCAGAAAGCTTTGACATTTATATAGCGCTTCTCCATGCAGAAATCACTTCCAGTTATTTCTCTCTTTGTGTTACGCTCTCCAGTCTTGCTTGTTCAATCATGGTGCAATGCTTCCCCCTGGAAGTTCTAAAAAACTGTTTTATAACTTGTTTATAAGGAACTGAGGGACAAATGCTTCACTGCTTCCTATAGAGGACTTCACATGATAATTATGACAACATTTTGGACAAATATCTTGTCAGATAAAGTGATGAAGGAATGACATTTTGTATCCAAAAGGTCAAATATTAACTTCACTGTGACAATATAAGACTCTATGTTCTGGCCAGGAACAGCAATTGGACTGGTGTGCTGAGACATAGAACCACAAGACTGTAATTAAAAGTAGTTAAAAATCTGGGTTAAGTGAAAAATGTGTGCAGTGTTCAGTAGTGGTGTCATGATATTCGAATTTCTGTCTGCGATAAAATACTTTGAGAAATGTCTATTTGATAATGTTTTTTTTAATACATTTTTATTTAACGATGAATATGACAAGGCTATAACATGACAACAAGATACAGCTTTTCTTAGCTAGTATCAAATACTGCGGAAATATTGAAACAGTTTCAAATACTCAGAAACAGAAGTGTGTTTCTGCCGCTCACAGGTGAACTACCTCAACAAGTCTCTGGACACCTTCAACACCCTGCTGGTCTACCCCATCTACTACGTCCTCTTCACCTCCGTGGTTCTGTCCACCTCCATCATCCTCTTCCAGGAGTGGAGGAGCATGAGGCCGGTGGACGTGGTCACGACGCTGGGAGCCTTCCTGGTCATTGTGGTGGGCGTGGCCATGCTCCACCTCTTCAAAGAGCTGCAGGTTGGTGGTCCCTCCCCTCCACATTAATGTGTCTTTATGGCTAATATTAAGAAAAGAATAGTGGAAAGGGCTGCAGGTTGTAGGGCTGCAAAGTACAACATGTACAATAGATGTGATACAAGACTCAAACCTGCTTTGACGTCTTTCAGATGACCATGAAGGAGCTGACCAGTCAGCTGGCTCAGCCGGTGGAGAGGGAGGGGCTCTCGGAGGAGATTTCAGCCAATGCACGAGCAGAAGGAGATCGAGGATGGAGGAATAAAAAAGAGGATAAATATGGTCTGATGGACAACATGGTGATCGAGAGTCTTCCTCCTATGAGAGATGAGGGACCGAGAGTCTTCATCATCAGCTGAGAGAGACGGAAGAAGAGCAGAGACACCGGTTTGTGTTTCCTGTCTGGACTCTCTCTGACTGATGTTATAAACCTTGTGCACTTTTTTAAAGGTCGGGCTTTTAGTTCGACCATGTTTGAGTTCAACAAGGACGTCCAACAGCTTTCACACACAACAAATCACCTTCACCTGAACCTGTTGTCCAGGCACTGGACAGAAAGCTGAGGTAAACTCTCGAACACATCATCACAGCATTCGAGCGACATTTCAACTGACAATCAAACGACTACAAACAAAAAGACTAAAAAAACTAAAAAAGGCGATTACAGAGAGGGAAATGACCACAAAGATATAAATGCAAAGATGCACAAAATGATTACAAAGAAATTGAGAGGGAAGATGGATGGTGACTACAAACTGACACAAAGACAGACAAAACTACTGAAGTGAGGAAAAAAAACTACAGATTACACACTGAATGCCAAATGACTGCAAGGACAATTAGAATGACTTCAAACAAAGAGACGCAAAACGACTACAAAGACACGTAAAATAACTGTAAAGTGACAGCAAGATGTTTGGTGTCAGTGACGGAGTATTAAATAACGTGGGGTTGTTAGTTGTTAGTCTATCATTATCATAAAAAATAAGGAGATGCACTGCTACACCTTCAATGTACTGTTTCCTTCTTCCTCTTGAAGGTGGTGAGAAAATGTAAATGTTTTTCTGTGAAAACATTCATTTCGCTGACCATCACTAACATTAATAACCAGCTTCTGTATTTAAGAAGGTATTTTGTGAAGGTACGACTTACGACGAAATATAGCTCGTTTTTGAACAGGACGTCAACGAATCTCATGAAAAACAAACAAACCCAACAATGTGTTTGTGTGTCTCTCAGTGCTGTGTGGAAATACTCAGCACTGCAGCTGATAATAATGTCTGATAATGTGTGATAAATTGTGTTTTAGAACAGGTGCAATCTAGGCGTGTCACATGAAACCCAGTTCTGAACGGGGATCAGCTCTGAATAAATAATGACCTGCAGGATTTTAGGTCAAACCCATCAGGCAGCGGTGTAACTTAATAGCAGCGCGTCACCTTTTTGAATCGAAACTTGAATCGTTGCCATAGTTCAAACACAAATTAGGTCCACAAATTAGAGTAAATAAACACATTATCCTCCAGACAATAGGATCAACATCTCCTCTTTCAGTTTTAAATGTCACGCAGAGTGGGATCCGATTGTGTTGTCGTCTATTCATTGTTTAACAATGTAAGTGGCTGTTGCGCTTTAAGTGAATTCAGCCTGGCTATCTAATGTATCTTATATCTGGTTATGTTTCTTTTGTGGCAGGAAACGCAGCACATGGGACTGTACATACTATATTAAAGGGCTCACCACATATTTACAGCAGACGAACAATAATGTTAACCACTACAAACAATCAATACGTTGTTGACTTTGATGTTGTCATGGATTTGTTGAGAGAAACAAGAAACATGTTAGAATCCAAACTCACTTTGGTGAGAAACATTTACAGATGTTTGTTTTTTAATGTATTTATTTGTATTTTCTGTTAAGGACATGTGGGTTAAAACTGTTTTTGTCTCTCTGCGGTGCCAGGAAATGACGGCAGAGTGAGACACCTTCGCTTCTGTTTTGAAACCCTCGTGTTTTTATTGTTACGGTTCTCGTCTCTGCTGATGACTCTGAGTCTATGACGCAGCCAGACTACACAAACTGTTTCTGTGATGCACACTGACTGTAACTTTCAGCTTGAATTGTGTTTTTCCATGAGGGACAAGAAAAGCACACATAACAAACTCACTCCTCAGTGATTCAAAAAATATGAAAAACCTATTACAAGATTTTTTAAATAAATATTAACAGATACTTGTTTTAATATTATTTCTTCGAAAAGGTGGATATGATTTTTAGAGCGACACATTTAGTTGAAACAGACGACAGATGGATGCAAAGAGACGATCTGTCGTCGTTCTGTAGTCCACTTGTCGACTACGGAGAGACGACAGATCGACGAATAGACAGATTAACATGGTAACGTTGCCTTATAATGAAAGTGGGAACACATTGCCTGTAAATCAGAATAAGCAAAACAAATCTTAACTAAAGATCCACGTCTGCTTTTATTTCAAGAGAGTTTTGCCTCTCGCCCTCAATGACTGGTGACCCTGACACATTGTGTATTCACTGAATGATGCTCCGAAATGAACTGTATAACTGTATAATATGTCTGCAGCTGAAGACTCTTCAGTTTATGAAGCTCAGATGAACAAAGTGTCCGTGTTTTGATACTACAAACTGTTTTAAAGGAACACACTGTTAGCTTACTCAACAAACATCACATGTAGTTTGCATTAATGATAATCAGTTTCCAGTATTTCAGATTCTCATTCATTTGAAAACGAGCAGCATTTATGCAAAGTATCTGTGATTTGTTGTTGACAAAACTCTGGCTTGGTTTCATTCATGGTTGTCTGATTCCGAGACTTCCGTCAACAAATGTTTTATTTTCCTGTAAGTTTTTTAAATCTATTGCGGTATTTTAAATGCACACAGATCATTTCAATAAAGACTTGTTGCCAGGAGACTAAAACATGTTCAGATCTTTCTTTTCATTACTGTTCATTCTATCGCTTTGGTCTATTTTGTGCTATTGGTTACATTTGTGTAACCGTGCTAACAATACCGAGGCCAAAACAAAGAAATGCAATCACAGAAAGATAACAGAGAAGAAAACATGATAGATAAGAAGTGCTGGGAGCAGATTAATAAATTGTCATTCTTCACATTATTTATTTTTCCATACGAGCCTGTTCTTCTCTGCTTGTTGATTATCAGTGATCGCTCCTCTCGCTCTCTGCTGCTTCTCCTGTGAGGAAACAGTCTCACAGAGAAGGGAGGATGTTGTCAGTGAAATGTTTTGTCAGTAACCTCAGTGGACTAATTATCCAGCAGCAGAATCATCAGGAGACACGCTGACAGACTGAGTGTCAGACAGGAAACCTAACAACGGGCAGTTAGTCATGAGTTAAGCAGAGACCGTCTTGATGTTCTTCACTCTACTAAAACTTTCACTCCACCGCTGCAGAAGGAATTTGAATTGCAAAGTGGAGCGACATGCAGCAGCACCAGTGACCGCGAAACAAAATCAGACTCGTAATTAATCCACATGTTGTTATGAGGGTCCACAAACTGATTTACATATGCTGAACGAGTTCTGAGCCAGGAGAGAAAATATAACAATAAAATGAAAATAAAACTGCCAGAACCTTTGTTGTGTATTTTGTTTAGTTGTGTACTTAAATTAAAGTTTTATTCAACAGGTGGCCAGTGTAATAACACATTGCCTCGTCAGTAAACATCATTATCGAGGTCACACAGATGGATTTTTAGCAGCAATGGTGGCTGTTAACAATAAACACATCTCCCATGAGCCTACGCTCTCACACCATTTTGATTTGTTTTGATTGAGAGACCCCTGGTGGCAAGAACGACATACTGCACATTTCAATTTCAAGGAGTTTGGACAAATTAACAATCACAACTTTTAGACCAAAATTAACATGTACATGCAGATATTTAAAATGTGGGTAAAGCGGAAAAAAAGGCGGGTTTGTCTTTCTGTTTGTTTTTTCACGAAAGCGTAAAAAAGATCATAAACCTCATCAGACTGTGCCCTGAAGATGTTAAAGTTGTTTTTAAAAGGTCTTAATTGATAATATTCTGATAGAAGAAACAGTAATAAATACATTCAAAAACATTTAAAAACATTTTTTTAAGAATATGACATTGAAATAACGATAAAAATAACGCTAACAATAAATCAATCCATACAATAGTCCATTATCTGTAGTCCGAGGCTCCACTGAATTTGCCTCTGTGATGATTGTAACAATGATTGTTGTAAAGATTTTCTGTGTTTCCTTTGAATGTTTATGTAATAAAGTAGCAGACTCTTTTAAGGTTCATTGTCACCACCATTTCTCACTATTTTCACCAACCATCGATGTATAGCATGCAGAAAAAATGATCAGCAGATTAATCCAGAAATAAAAAGAATCACTCGTGTCGAAACCAACAGCTAGTGAAATCCTGCTTTTACATTAATGTCTGAGTCACAATCATCTAATGACGTCAGATAGAAGAGAGCAACAGTCACAGGGGACATTTTACTGATGCCTAATTTCACTATTTACACTAATGTTATAAAAGAATATAGCCTATTGATGGTCAAAAATCCAGTAATCGTATTGCTGTAATATTTATTTCTTTTTTGGAACACAACATGGAAAAAAGCAACCAGACTCCCTTGAAAAAACACTAAATTTTGAGACGCATTGCCTCGGGAGACACTGACTCAACTCTGTGAAACATTGTATACAACAAATTCTTAACGATTCAGGCCTTCCTGTATCATACGGCAAATGTTTAACATGAAGATAATTCTTTGGCTGTACTTTTAGGACGCACCTGATCGACTATTATCATATTTATTTATCTCCATTGTAATGTCAGTAAGGGTCCACATTTGTGCTCTCCCTTCTCCAACATGTGGTTTAAAAAAAACAACCTTGTTGATCTGTTCTGTCACTTCTCTAAATGTCCACTTGGTGTCACTGTGGTTCAGGAGATCTACCACTGACTGGCCTGTCTGAGGAGGTGAGCTCCTTTTAATACACATGTCCACTAATATATAAAATATTAGACACACCGCTCCATCAAATACACATTCAGTTACCTTAAAGCCTCAAATCCTCCACTTCTCCAGTCCGCTCGTCTTTATCTCCGGCTGTGTGCTAATTGGTATTCAGTTTGAAGGCAAACTGTGTTTTTACCTGGATTCACCTCATCAGTGAACATGAGCAGTGGGAACAGTGACCTGAATATTCAGCAGGCTGCTCAGGAGGAATCCAACCATCCCCAGGAAGGTTTCTGTACTGATGTAGGGTGAGGAGGTGTCACGGCTGACACCTGAACTCAGATTTAGCCGACATTCTTACCGATGTTCGCTTCACGACACGCAGTCTGTCAGGATCTTCTTCCTCTGTGACACAGAGCTCCACCGCTGTCCAAAACAAACTGTTGGCTGACTCCAAAATCAAAACCGGGTGACACGTCTCTTTATCGCCACCAGGCGGCTGTGGCTCAGCAGGTAGAGCCGCCGGTGGTTTGAATTGATGGTGGATTGACTATTCTTGCCCACGAGTCATGAGATGGGCCCAAAATGTTCCTCTTACCCAGGGATGTCCACACTTTTTCTCATGGAGGGAACTCATTAATGTTGAGATCTGCGGGTTTTGTTTCCAAATGTATCCGCTGATGTTTATAATCATACAGGATTGAGATCCCGACCCACCACACATGACAAAGAGAAGTTTTGTGCTCTGAATGACATCATCACATAATCACCAGAGTGACAAGTTTCCAGAGACAGTAATTACAAGAGTTGCAGTTTTTTTACTGGAAATCACGTCACATAATCTGTTTTTTTCTCGTACAAATGAATTTTTTTTCACCCTCATATAAGATGCTGAAGACACAACCTGCTACGTGATGTTGTAATGTTGCTCTGAGGGTTGAAGTGTGTGTCATTTCTCTTTTATTTGATGAGCGAAAGATCTGTTTAGCTGTCAGACTGAACGTCATCAGACCGTCACGCTCCTGTCCCACGCTGCCGGCTTACCCTTTCACACAGACGCCGTCTGGGTTTCAGAGGCGGAAGGAAAACTGTCTCCCAGTTCCACCTCTGTAACTTTCACACAGACGGGCGAGGCAGAATATCAGCGGGAAGTTCTTGCCATGAACAGGCAGTGGAGTCATCAGCGGATGGAAGGCAACCTCTTATATTGCTTTTTAAAGATGCGAAATGAAACAAAGAGCCCTAAAATTCCCCTTAGTGTCTGACTTCCTGAGCCATTTGATGGTTTGTTTTTGTTGTTTTGCCGCGTCGCTGTTTTGCTGTGAAGCTCCAGAAATCTTTTGTGGAATATGAAAACTTCAGGTAATGACTGGGTCTTCTTTTGTGTTGAACTGTTCCTTTAATAATTGGCATGTTAGCTCTGTTTCAAGTACTGCACACGGTCCAACGCGGCCCACCAGAAACCGTAGTGATCCTCACAATACACACTTTCATAACCACATTAACGCCTGAACATACACACGTGTGACAACATGCATACACACAGAAGACACAGCGTGACGGAGCTCCGGTTTGTATTGAGGGATTTTAGAAATCACACATGATGACACAACATACTTACGAGTCGTGGAAGCAGATTTATGGAGGAATTACGGAGAAACATCTGTTGAAAACTGTCAGATAAGAAAGAAAAGTGCGAAAACGACACTGAGGCTGTCAGACTGCCGCAGGAAGGAGGGAAAATAAGCTTTTTTGTGTTGGCGTCGGCGAGGCAGCCGGGTTCAACCTCTCAGAGAGGATTATGGCGGTTTTAAAAATGACCATCAAACGTGGACGCCAAGTTGAGCGACCCAGACAGAGGAGCCGAGCTGATTGGCTGTCAGGGAATTAACGAAAAGCCAATCAAAGCGTGCAAAATGTAATTATGACTTTTGGTGTACAGTGACTCGTCAGAGCGGAGAGTCGTTATCAGCAGCAGCAGATAGAGCTGATTATTATTATCACCGTGTGCTGAATTACTGCAATTATTGAGCTGCAGAGACGATGGGAGGAGCTGACAGATGCTGATCAGCACCGGGAACAAAACCTGCAGCTGACTCTTTACGCAGCAGCTCTTTTTTCTTCCAGCCTGAACTTAAAGGATGATGGTATTGTGTTTATTCATTGTCTCTGACGGATTTTCCTGAAAAGACGTTAAGAGAGGATTCAGACTGAAAACAGTGCTGCGGTTAAAAGACATGTAAGAGCTTTTTTCTAAACCGAACTGCGGCTGTTTCACAATGTTAATAACAGTCCAAAAGTCATTATATGTTGTAACAGAGTGGTGTAGTGACGCGTTTGTATGCTAACTGAAGATAGCATCGCCACGGTTCCCTTGACAAAAAGCCAATATACCAAAATATCACCTAAAATAATCTGATTTTATAACATTTACAAGTTTTGTTCATCGAGATAATCTCCACAGATGAACACCACGTGCGTGATTTCTGAAGCGCAACTTAAATCTCTAGCTGTAAAAAGCTAATGTTGGACTATACGCAGACAACATCACGGTCACACGACTAAAACGTCACTACCGCTGAGCGTCTTACTACACACTTGTGGAGAAGGATTTGATTATCTTTTTTTGAACGTGACGTTTGTTGTTTTTCTTCTGTAAGAGCTGACGCTCTAAAGTTTCATTCACATTGTGCTTAGAGCTCAATTTTTCCCCTTTCTTTCATATCCGCTGCTGTTTGCCCAGAAGATTTATCGACAGACGTCCAAATGAAACACAGCTGCCTCGAGTAAAGCTGTGGATTTGTGTGGTTTGAACATTGTTGGAAAACATTAGGGATAATGTACGTTGTTAGATTGAGTTTTACCGCTGTCCAGGAGGCACTCGACCAGCTCTCCGTTATAAAGGATTAGATCCCTAAACCTACAAAAGGTTGCTTAAAAAACTGTGAATTTCAATAGGGATTTCTTAAACTGGTGGTGAGGAGACTGTATAATGTCCATTTCCTGTATTTGTGTCTGGCAGGAGTGTATGAATCTCAACTTTTCTGACACTGTCTGCGCGTGTGTGTGTGTGTGTGTGTACATACTGGTATTTATATTAGACAGGAGTAAATGGATCTCAACTATTTTGACAATGTACACGACTCAAAGGTTGAAGCGTTTTACCCTTTTGTCTGGTTTCCTCCAGGACCACACCGTTAGACTCTGCACAGAGAGGAGTAAAGATGAACCTTCTAAACGACAACGATGTTTCTGCGTCTTTTAGGATTTCACACCACGGGAAGAACGATGGGTAGGAGGAGGCCGGTTGAGCTGCATTTATAGCTGCGTATCCGCCCATTTAAAAAGCCACGGGGCAGCAGGCAGACTGTGACGGAAGCTACAAGAAGCTGACAGAGATCCCAGACTGAGAGGGTGTAATGTGTCTCCTCTAAACGCCCAGCTACAACGCAGACACGCTGGTGGAGGGGGACGGGGGAGGATGAAGAGTTTCTCCGGGGTGTGCTGTGTTATTTTTAATTGAAAATCCACCTTACATTAATCACATTCCTTTAGATGTCTCTCCTATAACCCCCGGGCCGTTAACTCTGGAGGAGAAGTAGGCCGATGAAGACGGAGAGATCAAGAGTGGGAAGATGAAAATGATTAAACAGATTTATATTATTATCATGATTAAATAGACGCCTTTCTCTGTCAACGTGCAGCAGAGGTCAAGATTTATCTTCTTCGAAGAATAAACAGAAATATAAAAGCCTGACAGAATCTCATTAAAGGATAAATACGTCCATTAGGTGAGCTTATTCTATATTTTCTTTCTGTCAGTTATTTGCCACAAAAGACCAAAACGTTCCCACTGACGACGTTAACACGCCAAAACAACCAAAGAAATATACGTTTATCATTTGTTACTTAAGCAAGAGAAAGAAGAACATTTGTTGGGGAGTATTTTAAGTGGAGGATTAATATTTATTTGGTTATCTAGTGAGTCTTCCTTGCTTAAATACAGAATAACAGCAGACTAACAATCCCAAAAATGCTCAGTTTGGAGTTAGCCAACAAGCTAACAGGGACATGGGTTGTGTCATGGATCACACGTGTGATGTCTCAGTCCGAGGTAAAAAAAGGACGATATCAAACTGCTCAGCGAGCTACATCGTCTCGTCACCAACAACAACATGGCCGCCAACAAAGGTACCAGTAAAGACAAAAACCGCCATGAATCTGCTCATATTGACAACTGCAGTTATGGGAAAGGAGAGCTGGTCAGTTGTTTACCGGTGGATCTCGACCTTCCCAGTACGGCGCCCACATACATGTACGTCACATGGTGAACGAGGTGTCTGCTTTTCTGTAATTACGGTAAACAACGTCTTTTCAAATCAGTTTTGGGTCCCAGAGCCTCCAGAGACTTGGACTAAACTTCAGTCGACTTGTCTGTTAGCGTGCTGACATTAGCATTTAGCTATTAGCGCTGCTGTTCCCAAACACAGCCTGTTCTAGTGCCGTAAAGAGCTGTCGGTATACTTAATAATACATCAACAACGTGTGAAAACACAGTGAATATTAACTTTTCTACAGTTTTATTCAGAGGCCTAAAGACTCTTTACTGACTCTTCTTTTTATTTTTGCCACTCAGAAGTTTCTCTGCGTGCCAGAACTCCTTCAGCTCATTTCCACTTGTTTTGTTTTATTTCAGTCGTCTCTGTATTTCTTCACAGTGAAGGCTGGTGTGGTGTTTTTCCGGCAGCCCCTCAGGGATCCGCTTCTCCTCATCATCGCTGCTCTTCTTCTGGAAGTCTCCGCGAGAGCGAGCAGTGGAAAGTAATGGGCCACAAACTCCTAATCAGGGCCTTTCTGGGGCTAATTGTCGGCTTTGTTTCGGCCCGTCTGTCTCCGTCCTCCCTCACAGCCGGGGGAGTAATGAGGCGTTATGTGATATGATGTCCCCCCTCAGGACAGCAAACCATTTAAAGAAAGGTCCCGGGAGCTCGAAAGAGAGCAGAAGCTAATGGAGAGAAACAAGGATGAAGAGACAAAGACACAGGGGTAGAAAGATAACGACAAAAGAAGATCAGGGCTTCGTGCAGGAAAGAGAAAGAAAAGTTCCAGAGAGAAGTGGAAATTAAGACATTGCACCAAGAGATGATCGATAAAAAACAAGAAAAGGTGAAAGAGCCAAAGGGGAACGTGCTGGAGGACTCTGGAGGGGAATCAACAGCAAAGATGCACATTGTATTGAACTTTAGTCTGAAACAAATCAGTTGAAAAAGCTTTGAGTTTGAAACACAAAGTCTGCAGAGGCTTCTTTTGAAAACATTTTTCTCTCGCTGTACAATAAGACTCAACAATGTGCCGATGAATAATTGACAGTATGCTTGAAAACGACTTAGTTCATATTGCAGGGCTGCATGATGTGTTCAAAAAGTCAGTTTGGGTTTTATTTTGACAGATATTGCGATTTAATTCATGATCATTATGGATGATTAAACTTGACACCACAATTTGAATTGTCATTGAAAACTGGTAAAATCACGATGACATGACATTTCTCACGGTCTCTGAACGAGCTCTGTAGTCCAGAGCATCTCTGCAGCACTACAGCATTTCATTTAAACTCTTTTGTGACACATTTTATAAGATTACATATATAAGATTTACACTTTATAAGATAATTGCAGTTCCATTTGGCTATTGCACTTAGTCAGACTGCGATTAATTGTGAGCCCTGTCGTATAATAATGTCTCTTTGTAGCCTCGACACAAACAAATAGTACAAATACAGATTAACATCCGGTCACA
The DNA here is from genome assembly GCA_963678695.2 of Diplodus puntazzo. NCBI lineage: Eukaryota > Metazoa > Chordata > Actinopteri > Spariformes > Sparidae > Diplodus > Diplodus puntazzo. The sequence goes on along the minus strand of OZ023167.1, from coordinate 28,462,081 downwards.
TTAGCATTTAAAACAGCAAAATCATTTCACATCACTTTGCTTTTGCCAAATGAAGGACAAGTATTGAGCCGATATCCCTCCAGGAACCCCAGTAGGAGGAAGTTACAGGTAAAAGCCTCTTGTGGTTTTGGAAACGGGGAAACTCGTGTTATTGGTCAGCTGTGACTCTAAAAGCGGGAGGATTGACCCCGTTGGTGTAAAACAAGTCAGATGGAGGAATAATAAGGGAAAACCTAAGCTTAGAAAAAAGATTGTATTCGAATGATAATCTCTCTGTATGTTTATTTTTTATTGGCAAAAAGTTATTCCACGACTGCAACACACGCCAAACCTCACGATTTTTTCCCAGGAGACTTCCGAACGTCTCGTGATTTTAGTCATCACATCCTGTTTGTGACATTTACAGTGTGCAGAAATGAAGAAATGGAGAGCTAATATTTAAACACATTTCAAAAGATCTGGAGAGAAGAATTCACGTTTCTTATGTCAAGTTTTAAAGGAAATGGGCTGTAAAATCACAGGGGAGGTGTGAGGTCTACGTCGACTTTTTTCTACCCCGAATCAGATGTCAAATCAATTATCGAACCAGACGTGTTTAATAAACGAATTGATCTTATTCTCATCATTGGCAATCACGTCCCAGAAATAAAAGTTTCTTGGCGACTTCTAAGGACTGTAGTTTCCCGAGGAGGCGTCTGGCTGCTGTCACATTTCAGAAAGCAAGTTTCACGTTCCTGAAACTCCGTATTGATCGTGTTGATGCTTCGTACGTTTCTGTGGGTGATTTTCCTCAGTAATGCGTGCTGACGCGTTGGCAGGTTGAGCTCCTCCCGCCTCTCGTCACATTATCATTTCAATACCGGCGTGAGATTCCTCTGATCTGACTCGGTTTCTCCACCGTGGCCACATTTTAGCTGTCAGACGTCTCTAAAGTGGTTTTTTTGGAGTGCTGCTCATCAGAGAAGCTCCTGCTGTCCAATTTCATCAAACAGTGTTTTTATATTTGCAGTCACTTCAGCAACTTTTTCTTTCAGAGCTGAGCGAAAAAAAAAAAACTTCTACAGAGGTTCAATCACCATGTTACATCTTTCAGCCGACTGCAGAAAAGTGTCATTTCTGCCGATTGGTCACGGCAGATAATTAAACTGCAGAGAGACTCGATATCTTCCCGCCTCATCTGACGGAGCTGTACTGGTCTTTAGAGAGGATTTTTTTTACCATCAATAGATTTGAAATAAAGACTTCTAATGCGTCTCATGTGGCGCTGGAAATGGGAGATAAAATCTGATTTAACCTCCCATCTGGTGTCGCCCTGTGGCTTTAGAGCACCAACAAATTATTTCACAAGGTTTTATAACATGGCAGATGAGAAATGTCTTTTTTTTTCCCAACTCGCCGTGCTTAGAAAAGCGATTTCAGGAGGACGACACACTGCAGGGTGTGAGTGCAGCCGGATATCAATCGAATTCCAACAGAACTCTGTTAGATTACCTCCTTTGCTTTATTGTCTTTTAGACACATTTTAATCGAATGCCTTATTTCTCATTTTATGTGTTTCTTTGCCTGTGTTAAGCACTTTGAATTGCCTTCTGCATGAATGGTGTCATGTTATTTACTTGCCTAAAGTGGTGTTTCTCAAACTTTTCACACCGTGTACCACCTCAGAAAATATTGGGCTCCTTAAGTACAACATTAAAATACAGCAGCATGGTTCGAGTTATGATCTGAGCTTTGTGGGGGTCTCTGAATAAACTAACATAATATAATACAATATATACTACAAACCCCAATTCCAATGAAATTGGGATGTTGTGTAAAATGTAAATAAAAACACAATACAATGATTTGCAATTCCTTTTCAACTTATATTCAATTGAATACACTACAAAGACAAGATATTAAATGTTCAAACTGATAAAACTTTATTGTTTTTTTGCAAATATTCACTCATTTTGAATTTGATGCCTGCAACACGTTCCAAAAGAGCTGGAACAGCGGCATGTTTACCACTGTGTTACATCACCTTTCCTTTAAACAACACTCATTAAGCGTTTGGGAACTGAGGACACTAATTGTTGAAGTGTTGAATTTTTGCTTTTGCGTTGCATTGAAGAGCTTTAACTTGCACTTGCAGATGTAGCAACAAACTGTGTTAACTGACAGTGGTTTTCCGAAGTGTTCCTGAGCCCATGTGGTAATATCCTTGACAGAATGATGACGGTTTTTAATGCAGTGCCGTCTGAGGAATCAAAGGTCACAGACATTTAATGTCGGTTTTTGGCCTTGCCGCTTTCATGCAGAGATTTCTCCAGATTCTCTGAATCTTTTGATGACATTTTGGACTGTAGATGATGAAATCCCTCAATTTCTTGCAATTGTACGTTGAGAAACATTGTTCTTAAACTGTAAGACTATTTGCTCACGCAGTTGTTCACAATGTGGTGAACCTCGCCCCATCCTTGCTTTGTGAACGACTGAGCGGTTCGGGGATGCTGCTTTTACACCCAATCATGGCACTCACCTGTTTTCAATTAACCGGTTCACCTGTGGAATGTTCCAAACAGGTGTTTTTTAAGCATTTGTCAACTTTCCCAGTCTTTTGTTGCCCCTGTCTCAGCTATTTTGGAACGTGTTCAAAATGATAGTATATCTGCACAGAATCAATTAAGTTTATCAGCTTGAACATTAAATATCTTGTCTTTGTAGCGTATTCAACTGAATTTAAATTGGAAAGGATTTGCAAATCATTGTATTCTGTTTTTATTTACGTTTTAAAAATTGTCCCAACTTCATCGGAATTGGGGTTTGTATAATATAATATATTGTAATGTAATATAATACAATACAATACAATACAATATAATATAATACAATATAATAAAATACAATATACTATAATATAATATAATATAATATAATATAATATAATATAATATAATATAATATAATAATAATATAATATAATATAATAGCTGAGGGTTCTGATAGAGTGGGAGGCCGTAGTGAGCTCAAGTCTCAAAATTGAGCATTTTTTTAAAGGGAGTCTGGTGACTTTCTCTGCAAAGAAGTAGCCTATATTGGAAACTCATTACTGGATCTGTAAAATTTGACACGTTTACTGTCAATAGGTTATATTCCTTAAAACATTTGGTTTAAATGGGGAAATCACTTGAAACCGTGTGTTCAAACAGCTGTGGGGAGGTAACGCAGAAGCAGACAGGATTCACTTTAAACACGTAAACATGACAGGCTTTTACATCGATGCCAGGACAAACTGACACTTTTTAAAAGGAAAGAAACATCTTATGTATTGTACATAATGCTGAATTTACAAGAGAGCACCAGTGACTCAAAATTTGCCGAAACAGTTTAACAAAGTTTGTTAAATTTCTCCTCATGCGACGACTCTTAAAAATCCCATGATTTGTTAAGGCAGTTTGGTGATGTTGGAAAACATGTTTCTTTTAACGCATTTATATCCTTAATGTATAAAATACTTACTATATTGAAAAATTCATTATTTGTGATTGAAAATAATGTAATGTATTAGAGACCCTCAGGGATGTATGACATGAGACAACAGGTCCATCATTTATCAGTGAATATCACTCATTTTTACTGCAGTTTCAAGAAGACTTGAAAGCACCATGTCAAGTGACATTTGTCTGTATTATATGTTTTATGTTTTTTTTATAACAATGTGTATGTTTTTTTTTTTTTTTTTTTTTTACTTTTGTACATGTTGTTTTATATTTATGTATTCGAGGATGCCCATCAGATGAACGGACTTCTGATGAAAACTTTCCATTCTGCTGCCTTTTAAATTTGTCTGATTTTGATAAATGTACACTGTCCCTTTTTAGAAAGAAAGCACAAGTAATTTAAGTTGAGTAAACATGAGCAACGATTGTTGATGAAGACTGCGCAATGAGTTTGAAAGCCCCATTTTAAATTGTATTGTCAACATCAAGATTCATCATTGCCAGAAAGGAAAAAAAAAAAACTACAAAAGTCGAGATACGTTAAGAGTTTTTATTAAATAGAGTAACCGATCTGAACCATAAACTGAAAAATCAATTAAAAATAACATTATTTAGACAAACAAGTGTAGTTCAGCACATGTATCATTCATATCATACAAATTTGAATGTATTATTCCTGATTTTTGTTCAGTTTCAGAGTACAAAAGTTCCACTGCGCTGCTGCTTCGTCGTGTGTTCGGTCCAGGCGGAAATAGAGAAGAAACTGATCCTGACGAGCCACGATGAGCTTTGTTCTTTCAGTCATTTTAACCACAGGATAACGCAGATTAACCACTACAGTAAACACCACTTAACCTCAAATTTAAAAGGAAAATTCACCCCGAGACCTGTGAGTTTACGAGACGATGCAAACAGCGTCATGTTTTGGCCAGAGATTTTCAAAAAAGGTTTGTGGGCACCAAACCGTCGACAGTATTACCTCTAATAAATGCCCGGTCTTAAATACTTCTGGTTCCTGTTCTATATAATGTTGCTGAGGAATAAATAATAATATTGTACGTAATAAGAAGTGTAATATGTTCAATTCCATTGCTTAAGTTAAATAAATTCAACATCTGATCCTGTTTTTTCTGGGTGACTCATCCACTCTCCTATTTCATTATGATTTAATTTGAAACAGATACAAGAAGGAGGCTTCACATTAATATATGACCAAATATATTTATATATATCTAAAACAGAAGGAATAGGAAATAAAGACCTTCCTCTAAAAAAAGCCTGGTAACACGTTGCCTGAAAAGACAGTTTCAGTTCGCTGCATTGAGTGTGATCATGTGGACATTTAGTGTTTTGTTTCTACGGAGCTCTTCAGAAGACAAACAGGGAAAAACAAAAACCCAAACTGATGTTCACTAATGCAGAAAGAATGCAAACAGCAGTAAAAACTTTTTTTTCTGTTCTGCAACAATTAGTTGATTCATTGATTGGTCAACTTATTCAAAATGTATCTTATGTTATAAACTGTTTCAATAATCGTTTGTTTTTCAAGAAAAAAGCTTGATATGAACGAACAGCGTCCAGATTTTAAACTGTTGACGGAACAAAACAAAACATTTGAAGACGTCACTTCAGACGAGCATTTTTTTATAGACAAAAAACTGATCGATTAATTGAGAAAATAACTGGCAGGTAAATTGATAATAAATATAACTCTTAGTTCTTCTTCTGACTGTTGTTTCGTCACACATCAAAAAAACTCAAACAAACAAATTAAACAATTAATTCTAATCTGCTGTCAGTAGATTTGTCCATGTCTGTGACCGGTCATATTCCGCAAACACCTCCCTTTTATGTGAGCGACCTCGTGGCTGAATGTGGAAACTTGGGTAGATGTATCGAGTTAATAACCAGCTTCGTGTAACCGCTTACTTCATTGTGATTGTCCAGGTTAGTGGAGCCAGAAAACAGAAACATCCTGGGTGTGTTGTTTCGTAGTACAGGCCTCTGGTGTTCTCCTGAATGTTATCAGCAAATGTCTCATCACCAACACAAGTGTTCGTCTGTGTTTAAAAATGTTAACATGCTCAAATTCTGACTTCTCCAACCTTCTCAGGTATGGAAGTGGCATTCAGCGTGAACGTGACAAATCTTTCTGCTGAACTGGAGGAAGAGGAGACGAGTGAAGGGCGGGTCCGGGTAAAGAAGAAGAAAGGTAGGTGTGTTAAGAAGTTTTTAAAAAAAACACGTTTGTTTCCCCTCCTGGGTTCTTTTATTGCAGAAGAGGAGTTTAGTTTAAGACAACGCTCAGTAGAAAAAGAGTTCAGTTTGTTTGTAGTTCATTAAGCCCAGTCGCTCGTCTTGCAGGAGCTCAGGTGTTGTGTTCAGGTGCTCTTTGTTCATCAGAGTTCTACTGTTGAATGTGAATGTCCTTCTGCCTGCCTGACAAAAAGTTTTCCTCCTGTTCTCACACATTGTTCCTCCCTTTCTCCTCTGACATCTGCTCAGTTCATTATCTCCTGTCTTGCCTCTCCTCCCTCTATTTTTCTCTGTCCTCTTACTTACCCACCATCAGACAGACAGACAGGCCAGAACATCCCGTCCAATCAGGTGTCTTGGTTTTGATCACATGCCCGTGGAGGACAGTCCCAGGCCGGAAGCTTTGCTCATGCAGGGTAAACCTTGACCTCCGGCTTTCGGGAAGTCGTGTGCAACCAAGCGGCCATTCTCTCCTCCGAGCCCTGACGCTCCTCCTCCTCCTCCTCCTCCTCCTCCTCCAAAACCACCCACCAATGCGCCTCCTCCTGCTCCTCCACCCACCAGGCTGGTGCTCATCATGGCGGCATCGATGAGCTCCTGCAAAACAGAGAAGGAGAAAAGGAGCTGGTTTAAAAATTAAAGAAAAATTGATTAACAGACGGTGAAGAGAGTTCATTCGGCTCCTGAGATTCAGCAGAGAAATACAGTTTTTATATTTAACGGGACTCTCACATCACTTCTATCTTTTAGAATTATAACAAATCTGCCTTTTTCGGAGCGTCTTGTTTGATGGATTTCCTGTTGAAATCTTGAAGGATTTAAAATCGACACCTCAACAAGAGTTTCTACATCAGAATTTAAAATTTTTGGCAACACGTCTCGACTGTAAAATGTTTATCTTCAGGGTGGAGACAGCAAGCGTCTACAGCTCAGTCCCTGTTCCCAGTAAATCAACGACGGCAACCACATTACATCGTTTGAGATAAACTGTTTTCATGCAATAAGGAACATAAATTAGTTTTTAAGTCATACAGAATCTAAAATTTTGTGTTTCATGTCTTTGTGTCCAGATTTGATCGAGGTACAATTTTGAACTACCTTTGTCGCCTCCATTAGGTCACAGATGCAAATCAGCAAACACACCTGTAAGCACCTGTCTCCTTCACCAAACTCTGTATCCTCGCCTCATGTCACAGAACTACTTTAGTAATGAGTGTAACATTTGAAGGCTTTTGAAGAAATAACTAACGTTGTTTGGAAATCCAAGTCCTAAGTATAAACATGTGTGTGTGCTCATTCGTCACCAACAGCAATATCTGTAAAAGCTGAATAGCAGAGCTCTCTGTCTGTGTCTCCTCTCAGGGAAACTAATGATGTGGATCCAGAGTTAATATCCTGTATCAGGCCTCTGAGGCTCCCACGCTCCCTCGCCGCTCGGCATCAGCAGTCGTCAGGAAGATTGGTACAAATAAATCTCGGGTTTATTCATTTACTGGAGCAGCTCTAACACCCACAACACCTCGGAGCTGGCGCTCTTCACATGTGAACAACAGAGTCAAACACTCATCTCCCTCCTGCTTCTGCTTGAAGGTAACAGTTAACAATCCAGCTCAGTGTACCTCCATCACTGTCGACACCTGGACCAACTCTCTCTCTCTCTCTCTCTCGCCCATCATGCTCGCTTTAATAGAGGGTGTTATTGTCACCGTCTACGTGCTGTCAAAACACAACAGTACAGCTGTCTCCGCACACAGTCTGTTAATGTTACAGCCTGCAGGCAGAGCAGCCACCTGTTAAACAATGCACAGCAGATTTAATGAGTAAATGTCCTGAATACAAAACATTTAATTTCTCACAGTAACTAAACAGTGAGCTGTAACCTGCAACGTTTTAAATCCGAACACTCTGGAGACCTTTAACTTACTGCGGTCCCTGTTGATGCATTTTCTCCCCGAAAAACACCTGAAATGTAATTGTTTTTCTTAAATCTAAACTGGAAATGGCAACTTCCTTGTTTTAACTCGTCATTGCTTTCACGAAAATGTCATCACATAGCTTATATAAACAAGAATGTCTCTCAGTAGAGCGCATGCCTCTAGTCCCCTTTACTTCAATCAAACTGAATCCAATATCAAATAAAACATATTTAAATCTGCCAGATCTGGATTTATATTTGGATCCACATCAGATTGTACTCACTCTCACCACAGATGCATCTAAATACACCTGATCAGGATCCATGCATTATCCCTGGGAAATTATTGAAAATGTTGAAAAACGTCCTCTCACAATGTCAAAGAAACAGTTCTTGGATCCGTCCCTTCGAACATAACAAGTTAACAGAATACATTCTGGGTCGAGACCCACCTCCATCCAAGTTTGGTGGAAATCTGTTCAGTAGTCTTTGTGCAATCCTGCTGACAAACTAACAACAGACCGATAAGCACATGGGTACATTTTGGATTCTCCGTTGCTGCCGTTACCCTATTAGTTGTGGTTTGGACTGAACCATCCACTTGAGTTGGAGCGATTTCTAAAACGATACACCAGTTTAGTCTTGTTACGTCAACCTTTTGCCTCTTCCTCTATCGCCACCCTCGAGGTGAACTTTACACTTCACCGTTGAGGGTCCAAGAAATGCAAAATCATCTGTCTTGTTTTTCGTGTGCGATGAAGACGGCAGCCTCTCAGTTCTGCTTAAAAGGGTTTAACATAATGTCTTGTCAGAGTATGAATAGAACAGCATGTACACTCCTGTTATAATAAACAAACAGCAGAGAACTACTACAAGGATGTCACTATTAAAACTACTGCAGCATTAAATATTTATTCATCCTCTACAAAAGAATGTTCAGTACTGTAATATTAAAGCCTGATTATCAATAATGTATCAGGGGAGAATGTTTGATTGTATATTTCTGCATTGACTCTTAGTCCCCTGTGTGCCGCAGCTCTCCTCTACCTTTGCAGCAGGTAACCGCAGTGTAACCCTGCTCTCACAGCCCTCCATCTGCTCAGACTGATGAAATCCTCCACACACGTTGTGTCAGGGCTGCCTTCAGCGAGGGGTTTGAGTCTTTGTGCTCAGGCGCACATGTGAAGAGAATAACAACAGTCCAGCAGAGATGAGAGTAACAGACTGGTGCTGCTGCTGTGGAGAAAATGGCTCTAATGACTTGTTTGTTCCTTCTGAGCAGCCCATCAAAGTCTCTGAATAAACCGCCGCCGCCTGTAATGAGGTGACTGCAGTTTCATCACATACAGACGCCGGCGATAAAGAGGAGCTCGAGAGCAGAGTGTCAGATAAGTAGAGTTCAGTCGATGCACTTTGAGATGGCGGTGATGGTAGTGATCCTGCCTGTGGCTGCTGGGGGTCTGCGTTATACAGAACCACTATGAGGCGACAGATAAAAGCTCTGATATGATGCACAGATCTGGTGTACCAGAAATATTAATGCTTATTACACGGCTCTTCTTAATGCTGCAGAATGCTCCATTCACTTGAACGGGCCTTCCCAATGTTCGGCGGTCAATTATATTTGTATATATTCCACAATTATATTTGTATAATTGACCGCTGCTTAGCATATTTCACCGTCGTCAAGGAAAGTGGCCTTTTATGAAAACATAGCAACTCATTTACATATATTTGGCAATGTCCTTTGTTAGACAATTTTTGGAAATCAATTTTTGTGATTGTGAACAAAGTACTAGAAGTTGATCTGGTAAGAAACCCCCTGATAGCTATTCTTGGGATGAAACCAGATATCACTTTCAACAGGAAAAAGATGTATATCCTACAAATAATACTAATAGCAGCAAAGAAAGCAATTACATTAAGATGGCTTAAACAGGATCCCCCCACCAACGCTGAATGGGTAGCAATCCTAAGAAATATTTACTCAATGGAAAAAATAACATATATGTTACGATTACAGAAGGAAGCGTTTATAGAAAGATGGTTGCCATTAATGGAGGTGGTGGCCGAACAAATGGACTGATAATTCAAAGAGCTTTATTTTTTATTTTATTTTTTTTTTATTTTTTCTTCTGGGATAGGAGCTGGGCCATAAGGGATACCCAGAGGTGTATGATGAAGATATGTATGTGCTGATATAATTTAATTAATTAAGTGTATTTATGCAAAGAGAATTTATAACCCATGATTGTTCTATTGTTTTACTTTTGATAGATATATTTCTGTTCGTTTGGTTGTTGTTGTTCGTTTGGTTGTTGTTGTTCTCTTGTTTTCTTTTTTTTGTTTGTTTGGTGTTTTTGGTGTTTCAGAATTTGTGATTATTTATTTTGTGTAAACAAACTTATGCTGATTATCTGTCATTTAGACCACTTGTAAAAGGAATTGTCTTACAGAGTGTTGAAATACTATGCATGTATAAGTGGATGTGAGGAAATAATAAAAAATAAAAAGTTGAAAGAACTTATGCAGATATAGTTAGGAACAAAAACTGACTGAAAATGTCTATTTACTAAAACTCAACAAATGAACTATATTCATTTAGCGCTTGTCAAATCTTCCTGACATCAGTATCAACCACTATCTGACATCGCCGTGTTGTTCATGGAGCATTACTGCATCTGACCAGTAATGATATTGTGATGTCACAGCAAAACATGCTCAGCAGAGAAGTTATCCTTTGTTAACGTGTGGTTAATATAGAATAAAGGCTCAAGTTAAGGCCAAAGCATCTTTTCTTAAACCTAACCAACCAAGCAAGATTTTTGTGTGTATTTTATCTTATTCTTATATAATTCGTAGCTTATACGTTTGTACTTTTGTGTTTTTTCACTCCTCTAATGGCCTTTCTTGTCATTAACTGGCTCCGAGAGACACACACAAGACTCAATAAAATCTAATCTCATCAAATTTTTAAAAACTTTTAAAAAGTCTGTTTGTGTTAATCTAGTAAAGTATTTCCCGATGTTTTACATTATTAACATTTACATTTTCAGTAAAATTGAGTAATGATACTGCAAATAATTAATCAAATATATTTTAAACAAATAAAGTGCATGTAATTATATATTAATCTACAACACAGTATATAAAATAAGCTCTACCATTATGAGTTGCATCACTAATCATGATCTAATAATTTGTATTATTCTGACGTGAGCCATTCTGCACTCTTAGTAAGTAATATTTTAACTTGTTATCTTGTATGTATGACTCTGTGGCACTTTTTACAACACTTGTACATTAATACATCTCAACATTTACCTTGTTGTTTTTATATAAGGTGTATATAATAATAACCCTATCTTGAAAATGTGATAATTCCTCATCAATTATGTGTTCATCACTGTCCAATGAACCAATAGTGACTATGTAAAATGTGCCGTGTTAGTATTCATGAGTGTCAGCGGATCAAACTGGACTCACCTTCATTCTTCTCGACTCGATCCGAGACTTGTAGCAGAACTCGACCAGAGCCACGAGCATGGCCAGCCCTAACCCACCAATCAGGATGTAAAACACTCCCGCCACGTTGCTCAGACTGAGCGCACTTGTCTTGTCCTGTCAGCGCAGAAAGGCGGGGTCAGGGACAACCAATCACGGTGCAGATAGTCATGACATCACTACAGTTTGAACTACAACATCTTTAGAGCTAAAAGACTAATATGATCTTTCTGACTGGCTGGACACTTTTAAACTTTCAAATGCTGTGATTAAGAGACAACAGGTGACTGTGGAAAAAAAAACATGAATATTTAAAGGGTCACTCCACTGAATTTACACATCCAAATGGGGTTGTCAGCCCACCTATGAAAAAAAAGGGTATTGCAGTATTTAAACCCGTCTGATGGGCCAAATGTGATATGATTCCTCTGTTGAGGATATTTTGATCTTTAAACTTCAAACTTAATGGAAGTGCAGCACTTAATTGGTGATATACCCCTTTAATTCATCATCTCCTAAAACTAAAATGGCCTTCTCCATCGCCCTAAATCACAGCATTTTACAATTCATATCTAAACATCTGTCACATGCAACTTCATGCACAGAAATGCAAAAAAGTGAGGGAACAAAAGAAAAAAAATATAAATCTATAGAATGTTTATTTAAATTAATACTTAAAATGTAAGTATAAAGTAGTGACCATCAGATGTATCTGTCTCACAGGTTCTCTTCATCACAATAGCTTTCAGTATTAATAAAAAAAAAGAGTGAGGGAAAGTAAAGAAGATATATATCTATAGAAGGTTTATTTTATAAAAGTAGTCACCATCAGATTTATTTGTCTCACTGGTAAATCAAAAGACTGTGATATCTGTGCTGTTCATCACAGTCAACTTAAAAAAACAAAAGTTTACTATTACGTCCTTGGAAGAACAAAATCCTTCAAGAAAAAAAGGGATTTGATCGGTTGTTTCTTGTGAGACGCTGCGTTTTCCTCTGTCAGATGCATCACTTGGTTTTTGGTGGGCGTGACTTAAGTTTCTTCATCCAATAGCATGCAGCCTGTTCAGAGTGGGCGGGGCCTCTCTTCAATGATCAGGAAGTGTTGTGAGGTGGGGGCAGCCTATCAGAGGGATTTCCTCTCCAAACGGTCACGTTATCCTCAGACAGTTTCTCAGTTTTTTTTTCATGTGATCAAACTAAAAGACATTAACGTCAGACAGAAATCTACATAAACTATTTTACTTCTTGAAAAGGAAAATAAATATGACAATTAATGCACAATTGTTCAGATTAGTGTTTGTTTTGTCCCGCTGATGCTGGTAACTTTGAACATGTTTTGTGCGGATCGTCACCTTAACTTTTAAAGTAAGTAGCCTACTTTTGATGAGTGACCTGCTGCACATTGCAGAGAGAAGGGTGTCGGGTACTGTTCACATTTGAACCAACACCAATACTTAACGGTGCCATTTTTCATAACATAACTCTCTCTGTTGTTACAAAAAAGTATTTTCAGTTGTAACACACAAGTTGCATAATATAACCAGCATTGCTTCAAAGGAAGAAGCTGTTCAAAGAAACTGTTTTTACTCTGCGCACTTTACACAAGCTCAATAACTGGACAAAAAGAAACTGTGAATGAGCGCTGACATCAGCTGGCTTTCCACCTACCTGTTTGACCAGGTGTTTCCTCAGGTACGACATCTTGCCCTGACTCATTATAACTTGTAGCAGGACTTCCCGCTCTCTCTCTTTCTATCTATAATTTTAGAGCTTTCAGGTACAGAAATTTGGCACCATAATATGAATCTTTATTATGTGAATATTTAGCCACCCATTTCAGCATTTCTCTACTTTTAATGACTCCATCAGTGAGAGATTAACTAGGTGACAATCTCGATCTCTCAGAGTTCAGTACAGAGCATGTATTGTTTCCCTGGTATCTGGTTTCTTGCAACATAATGTGAATACAAAAAAATATTAGGAAGAAAAAAATATATTTCAAATTAATCAGCATTGTTAGCTTCTGTGTGGTTATTCAGTAGATTAAAATGTTTTTCTCATGACTGCACTTTCAGTCTGACGTTAAGTCTTTCCTCCTTGCTGCCACTCTGATGACAGACTGATGAACGTTTTCTCCCGTTTGTTAGACTCGGTCTGTTACACAGCGAGTTCAGAGGAAACAGGAGGTACATGACAGATTGGAGACAAAAACATCAGCGTTCAAGTGTGTGTGTGTGTGTGTGTGTGTGTGTGAGTGTGTGGGGGAGAGAGAGGAGGGTTGGTAAAGCTGTGGTCAGTTGCTTCAATTTCATCAGCTGTTGGTTAGCAGCCGTAAACAGAGAGAAGTAGGGTGACAGCGAGAGAAAGTGAGAGAGAGAGAGAGAAACAGGAAAATAAATCTGACTTTTTACATCTGATGTGAGTGTAAAAATAATGTCTCTTTAATATGGGGCTTCTCTTCCAGGCCAGAATAGCTCTATCTCTCTTATAAAGACAAAAAAAAAATTGCCTGAAAACTTTTTTTAAACTCAAGCACTGTACCACCACAAGGATAGTCTAAAAATATAGATGTAAATGTGGCAGCCAAAGGCAGTGGGGATTTGCGATTAAAAGTGATGTAAAAAGTCACATTTTTCTCGTCTGTCTGTCTGTCTGCGGCTGCTTCAGTGAACTGTGCTGACCACAGAAGATTCTGGAGAACAGAAGGACGGCTGAGAGGAGAAAAGCCTCTGAAGAAATTGACTGATCTGGAGACATGAAAACCCCTTATCTCCAAAAAGTCTGCTTTGTCAGAATCGGCTAAAGGCCGGCTCATTTTCTCACCAATTTGCATAAATTCATCTGACTATACGCAGAGGTTGTGACAAGTTTTGTGGCAGCTAAGTCCACAAAGTTTCCGCGGCACTTCAGAAGCCTCTCATTTTAAGTACAAATTGGAGTCGTGAGGTTTTCAGGTGCCATCAGAATATTTTAATGTATTGATTTATCCTCCAGCTCTTCAGAACGGTCAGCTGAGCAGCAGTGTTACACTCTGAAAACAAAAAGTTCTTCTCTAAAAAAGGTGCTGAATTTCAATTTGGAAAATTTGAAATTGTATTCACACATTGGCATTGAAGATAACATTTGATCTTGAAAGACAACTTCAACATTTTGGGAAATACTCTTATTTGCTTCCTTGCAGAGAGTTATATTGAACGATTGATACCACTTTTTTTTCTGTAGAGTGAGTGTGACACTCCAATGATCAGCCAGTTAGCTTAGCTTAGCATAAAGACTTACACAGCTAGCCCGGATCTGTCGGACACGAACAAAATTTACCAACCAACAACTCTATAAACAACATATCAAATTGATAATGTTTGGATAATAGTGCCGAATCAGTGTTTTGTCTTTATTCAAGGAACCTCTTTGTTTACTTTTTTTCTTTGTCAAGCCTCAAAACTTTGTATTCTGAATTTGAAGTAATGAAGCTGAAATGTGTTGTTGCACCATGATCTCAAAGCAGGTAATGTGATTCTGGAGAAACATAGTGCATCACTGCAGCAAAGTGAAAATAAAACCAATGGAGGTCAGCAAAAACAAGTAAATTTCTTTATTTGATTAGGTAACAAATGTAAGGGTGAAAATAGTTAGTCCAGGTAGAAGAACCATTACAACGAGGCGTTTATTTAATTTTTTGGTTGTTTTTGTGTGAGTCATGGATCTATTTTATTAGGAGTGCACAGAAGGATCATAACTGTATTTATAAATACCTTTACTGCTAGAAATAAACAAAAACAAACTTTTGAACCAAATGAAAAAACTTTCAATTCGCATGAAATTAATTGTTTAGAGGAGGACAATTGGAAACCCTTTTTCTTTTCAGAGTGTACCTGCTGAAGTGTTTGGGGTTGTGGGGTTGTGGGTCTGATGGGGGTAAGGTGGGTGGGGGTAAACCAACACATGACCTCGGGACCAGGCCGAGCGACCTCAAGAACTGACCTTTCTGCCGGAGTCCTTGTGTCCACACTCCCCCTTGTCATACCACCACTTGTTTTTCAACTTGTCTAAGACGGCTTGTTCATTGAGCTTCAGTACTGCTAGGTTTACTGGGATTCTTCAAAGAACCATGAGAGGAAGGGAGGGGGAGGGGGGAGTGGGAATAACATAAATAACATTATGCACCTCCATGTTATCTTATGTTATTGTTCAGCTGCACAGCAACAGGGCGGCGGCGGCTGCAGCAGCAGCAACGATTTTTAGCAAAACTGGCATTTGTAGTGTTGATGCTTTGGTACGCTACAGAGAACACCTCAACAACAACAACAACAACAGAAAGAAAACAAAATCAAACGAAAAACAGGCACAGAAACACATTAAAAAAAACGTTTTGGAAATGTCAGCATCAAAGTGATATGCATTAATACTCCATCTAGCTCAGTTTGGCCTGACTCCCTACGCGCAAGATGTGTATTACTATATCACTTTGGGTAACCGGCAAGAGCTGAAAACACTCTTTGGATCTTTGGGTTTACTGTCCGAATACCAGAAAAAATATAAACTATTTTGTGCTGGAGGTTGAAGGATTACCACAGTTTAACTTTTCAAAGGGATGGAGACAACACTGTCCATAAACAAGGACCTGATTCCAGAGGTAAGATGACCCTCGGGGGTATTTTACTTTTTATACCGGCTTAGTGTCAGCTAGCTAGGCTTAATTAAGCAGTTACTCTAATGTGATAATCATTATCTGCATCTTACATTTGACTAATTATATAATGCCTAAATACTACTATAAAGTATAAATATACCAGCATACACTTAAATGTAAACGACTGATTACGTAGATTGTTTGGCAGGGACTCCCAAAACAACATGACCACTGAGGCATAACACCATTACTCGTACTGGACCTTCATCATACGGTTAGAGTTTGGTTAGGTTCAGGTAATGAAACAACATGGTTAAGTTTAGGTAATAAAACTAAATGGTTAGGTTCAGGTAATAAAACTAAATGGTTAGGCTGAGGAAAACATTGTGGTTTGGGTTAATATTACTAGTATACTTCTGTTTCTATTGTGTTATGTGACATAACTTCACTTCACTGTTAGTTAGTTATAAGACTCACTGTTATCTTCTGGATACCATACCTGGATATAGTTGTTTTTCTAAAGCGAGGCTCAAATTGACCTAAACCAGTGGTTCCCTTCCATTTTCCAAAAAGTGAATGAAAAAATACTGGGCCAAACAGATCACAGGCAAAATTGTGACTCACAAATTAGTGTCTTTCACAAATTTTAGAAATGTCCTGCAGGGCTCTTGTGTCGCATAAAGCAAGCGGCAAATGTGCTTCTTATTTTGTTTAGTGAAAATTGTATATTGCAAATTGCATTTTGCAGAAACAGCTGGTTTCTGGTAATAGGGGCTGCTGAAGTTATGTTTTTGTAAAATACCCCCTGGATCAAAGGAACATGAGAAATAGCTTGAACGAGGCCTGAGATTGAATCACTTTGCTGAATCAAATCACAGCCAGTGTTAGTACTTTCCCAAACAGATGGTTCCAGTACAGTCTCATCTGGGCCACCCTGAGTGTTTTATGCTTGATATTTAAGTTGTGGGTTGTTGCCGGTTACCCCCGTGTACCATTGCCTGTCGTTACCCGTTGGGGTTACGGTGATCTGACCTTGGAGTCCCCTCCCCCGAGGCCGCACTCTCCCTTGTCATACCACCATCTGTTTTTCAATTTGTCCAACAGTCCCTGCTCGTTCAGTTTTAATACTGCCAAGTTAACAGGGTTTCTACGGGGATGATAGTAATAAGGGATAAAAGGGAACTAGGTGTTAATGAGCAGAGGACTGCCAAAGGGAAGATAGCAACATCATTACATCTACTTATGACAGGCATGTTATTAATAGCGTAATCATAAAATGAAAGGCTCTTTAAAGGACAGGTTCACTGCTCTTCAACCCAGACCGTCTTAAAATGCTGTGTCTTGTCATTTTGTTTTTGTAATTGAAGGTTTGATGTTCATGTAAGTGTTTGTCAAAGTGGGGATCAGAAAGAATCTGGAGATTCCTAAAGGAGCAGAGTCTTTTCTGACAAATCTATCTACCAAACATTTGCTATAACAGGATCAGATCATTGTGTTTGTCTCTGAATGAAGACTTAACTTGAATCAGTGATACCAGTCTCCGGTATTCTTGGGGTGGTTCTTGCATGTGAGCTCCTGGGGACCAGACTTTAACTTTTTCAGATGGTTTGTTACACAGAACCATCATGGAAGGTGCCCAGAGGCTGTCAAAAAATACTTGGCTGGTGATTGGACGAACCATCTGTCCATCACCGTCTATCACAGACTTCAGCTGATCAGATCAACAGTAGGAGAGCACTACCACTAGTGTTGGGAAAGCAAAGAGTGAAAAAATCTTTCCTTCTTGAGAGGCCTTTAGTGCTATTTTTTTGTTCTTCTTTCAATTAAATATACTCTCCAGTTCTGATAGAACTGATGCAAGCAGCATCTACACTAACCTCGAGGAGCCGCCACTGATGTTTTGCAAGAAACGATCTCTTCTGGCTGGCCATCTTTTTGTGAATTCAGCTGCCTCACAAGGTAACAGGTGACTCCCACAGTACGGAAATAGTCTGAAAAGGAATCTTGGAACCATTGCTTTGTGGTCTCACCAACAAAAAAGCGGTTGAGTGAAATGCCTGTTGGCCAAGGAGTTGGTAGGACAATTCTGAAATCATACACCTTGTCTTAATAGCTGGCTCTTGGGTAAAAATCTGTTGCGTGAAATTCAAAGGTATCAAGTAAATCGTCTTTGATTCCCTTTAAACCACCTCAGCAATGACTTTGGAACCAAAATACTTCACAGGGGTTGTTCTAACACTAAATGACTTTTGGCCTCAACATTGTCTAGCCCAATGACATTCTACTGCCAAGAATGTTTTCAATAGAACATTGCTGACCACAATCCATGATTAGGGTCCTATTCATGACTTATCTCTCTTGGCTTTTTCGGGGAACTGGCTAAAGCTTCCAATTAATCAATTAATCTTGGTAAAATCTTTTAAAAAATAAAATTGTGGATTATAGATAATGTGTGTCAGCATGATGGCTGGCATCACCATACATGAAACATGGATAACTTTGATGATGGTTCAGGAATTCTCCCTAATTGACCGCTTCTTTGGATGTCCCAAGCACGAAAGACTGGGAGGACCTCCATGGGTAAAAACTGGACATGCTGGGAAGACTACACCTCCCAACTGGTGTAGGATAACTTGGGAATCCCCTTTGGACTGGCAGAACCAATCTTGTCTGTAGGGTTTACTAGTGAATAAAAACAACGTTTCAATATGGTCTGGGCTGACAAACAGCAAATGTATCCTATTACTGACTACTGAGCAGCAAACCTCAACTTGCATTAATGTCCATTCTTTTCCTGATACAAAAAGAGGAACAACAGTCCAGTGTGGGCATAAATACCATGTGGAATATACAATAAAATGTTTTACATTTATGAAGGTAAATAGGTATCAAAATGTTTTTTTCACTGGTGTCAATTTCCTGCCATGTTGCATTTCCCGACATATTGCCTGCTGTTCCCCTTTACATACCAGTGATGATCAAAGCTATAGATTGGCTGAAGGTAGTAGTGGTGTTTCTATGGTGTTTGCAAAGAAACATGAGTCAATATTCAGTCATGAACAATAAACAATGATGAGTGATGGGTCAACTGTGGGTACTTCAGTTTTAAGGGGACACATAATTGATGTCATGATGGCAAAAGCAAGGGAAGAGTTTTGTTCTAAAGTGCACTGTGTAAATAAAAATATACCAAAAAAGAAAACTTAATTTGATTAACAAATCAGTGGTAAAACCTAAAACAGTCTGGATGACATTGCAGGGTCATGTTGGACTTTGAAAACAAACAGGAAGTCCCTGACCAAGGCTCGATGCCAAAACATGTCTAATTGTTTCAAAGAGTGTTTTCTTGTCATTTTAAAGCCTAAGACTATCCAATTGTGTATGAAATTGAGTCATACTGCATGCTTATAAAACTGTGTCATCTTAACAATAAAATACTCTGGGCCCTAATCGTTATTTTCACGCCCAGCGCCCAAGTAGCAAATGTACTTCTACATCTCAAAATTACTATCTTTATCAGGCCATAGTTCAATAAAGCCGTTTAGAACAATACTCTCCAAATGATCAACCTTGAAGATAGTCATCATAAGTCTGCACAGATTCGGCAGCAATATGAGCTGAAATTCAGTTGCTGGTTGATAGAAACGAGTCAATGAAGTCCTTGACTTGATGCCGTCAGCTGTCAGTACTGAGAGTGGGTCAACCCAGAGGCAGAGCACACAGTCTGTTCGGCTGGAAATGGTAAGCAAATGTGTGAAGGTGATCATCCAAATATGTTTAGCATTCAAGTGGTTTAACGCCACACTGTTGCTAGGCAACTGATCACAAAAACGATTTCTTCTTGTTCTCTTTGTAAAAATGGTGAATAATTTTGTGCTTTCTGCATCTGTAAATTCACCCACAAATTTGAGTTTTAGTTACAATTTGTTTTCATTACAGTTTGTTTTTTTACGCAAACTGAAAACCAATTAACCACGGAGGCAGAATGTCAAGCCAATTTGCTGCCTCTGTTTTGCTGCCTGTGTAAAACTGATTGATGTTCTTGGTTGCTACACACACACACACACACACACACACACACACACACACGCATGCACATGTCTTCCAGTGATTAATTTCACAATGACCATACACATTAATACATTCAGCGTGTGCTAATCTCATCTTTGGAGTAATTTCCCTTCTCTGACTCTGGGTTGGCTGTAAAATGCTGATGTGAAGCAGAAAGAATGAGAACAAGATGTTCTCTCACAGAACATCTGATAAGAACATTGACAAAGTCCAGTGATGTCTGAAACATAGTGAGGGGAAAACATGACTTTCAAATGCTGCTGGCAGGTAAAAATTAAATCTACCAAATTACATTTTTTTTCATGCTCAAATGAGCTGAGGATTTTGTGTTTTGTTCTTTTTCACTTTGGTTGTGAGTTTATGAGCCAGATCTTATTACAATAATTAAGATTGTCTTGTATGTTTGAAGACATCTTTTTAATTGCAAACACAGTAGAACAAGGACTCTCTCTAAATTATAGGAGATATCCTCTTCACCCTACATTTTGAGGTATTTTATTAAGTAAACAGTTTGAACTGTTAGTTTTCAACAGTTTTCAGGAATAATATAATTTAATAAGTGTGTGATGGGCTGTTTTTCTTCATATATACTCTTAGAAAACTGCAAACAGAATATTTCCTGTTGTTGGATAAGGTTTGATTGGTGCACTATAAGGTTTAGAGACAGTTTCCCTGTGAACGGTAAAACCAAGTCAACACCTATACTTGACCGGCAACTATTTAAACATTGAATACATATTAATAGAGTGGACTACCAAAAAGTTTAGTGATAGTCTCAAGATTCTTACCTTGAACCAGAGAAAAAAAAATAATAATAATAATCATATGTGGTGCATTTCCAGGTGGTTTCTGGGTTCTTATTGTGAGTTTGGGGGGTCAACATGGCATGGCTCGGTAGGTACTAGGCGAACGCTGGAAAAATCAAAGTGTTTATTAAGGTGATTCAAGGTATTTAACGTAAGGTTTATTTTGTGTTGTGTACAGTGAAAGAAGTACTTAAAGCCTTAAATTCAACTACTACTAATGTAACTACACCCTCAAATTCTGTCTTAATGTGCCAGCTACACTGCCTGTAGGAACACACGCTTGTCAAGCGAGGCTTGACAAGCGAGTTGTGCATCATCTAGACATTCGGAGTCTCGCCTATTTTTACCCTGACAGACTCAAAATAGACCCGCAATCCACTTGTAGACAGTCATACCAACATCATACCAGCGTTTCATGGCAGTGTCTCCCCTCAAGTACCAGAGACTTACATATTAAGTTTTTTTTAAACCTCTTCAAGATACATTTTATATGAAAAATGTAAACTGATTCTTTTTCACAAGTCATTATTTTCCTATTCAAGTACTGCATGTAATCTTAAAAGTATAAAGTATATAACCTTGCCATGCAGAGGTGGGTTAAATAAAGGGATATGGTTGTTAGAGCAAGTCCTTTTTAAAGGACTTCAGTCATTTTAAACATTTTCATGCCCACAGTAATGTCACTGCAGCAAATATCTTAAAGCAGGACAACTAAAAACTGTAGTTATACACTTGACAGGACAGTGGAAAGAAACATAATTGAAATACTTCTGAAATAAGTGTGTTTTAACAGATCTGATGGAGCTCAGGATTTATCTGCTTTAATCTGGTTTCTATGGTGATTCTAGTTGACTTTTTGTATTGTAACTTGTAGAGAGTATAGTGTATTTCTCTGTCGCAAGGGGTGTATTAGTGGTTCAACATGTTTCACTTAAATTCAGATCAGGAGAAATAATCATTCTTTTTTTTTTTGAGTTCTAATATTTAATTAATGCAGGAACAATCAGCCAAATAAACACTTCAATACGGCAGTCTTGTTTTTAACTGACAGCAGCATTCCAGATAGATAGATAGATAGATAGATAGATAGATAGATAGATAGATAGATAGATAGATAGATAGATAGATAGATGACTTTGTTAGTATTCTGGTGATCGCAGAAGCAGAGACAGGCAGGTTTGCAGTCAGACAAGCACAACAGATGACATGACAACAGATAAGTAAACAGGCCGACCAGGCAGACAGACGGAAACACTGAGACAAACAGACAGAAAAACACACATATTGACAAAGACGAACAAAAGAGGGAGAGAGACAAGACAGACAGAGAGACAGATTAAGAGACTGACAGTCGGACAAGTGAGACAGACTGACAGACAAACACACAGACAGTTAACAAGCCAAAAAACCCAAATCTGTTCATGTATGCAGAATAGATTACATGTGAAGTTTGTTGTTGGAAGAACAACAGAGCTCTGAACTCTCGTCAGACTCCAAACATGAGTTTTCTGACAAAATGTCCTGTGAGACAATTTGTTACACCAGTGCTCACTGCTGTGCAGAGGTGGGACCGAGTCATCAATTTCAAAGTCTCAGGTAAGCTTTAGGTCTAGACTCAAAGTTCAAAATCAAGCTCCAAGCTCTGAACTTCAGTTTCAAATTCCTGAACAAGTCTCAGTGCAAATTCTAAAAAATAAAAAATAAAAATAAATAAAAAATAAATAAATAAATAAAAATTCTAAAATTCTAACAACTAGGATATCAAGTGCCTTCTCATTAATTCTTTTTAAGTTAATTTCGTGGGCAATACCCACTCTGGGCTACGTTAAGCTGCCAATGTTGGCAGCAGGTGTTTATCCAACAATTTAACTAGTAACCACAATATCTCTAGACTCCCTCAAGATATCGCATGATTTTGAGAATTGTTGACAGAGAAACTTATCAAACTTTGTGAAACAGCTCTGTTCTTGTAAATTTAGCATTCAATGCCAAACATAAATTTGTTAGTGTCAGTTTGTTGCAGCATCTGCTTCTGTGTCTAAAGGGTGTCTTATTTGCCAACATTTATGACTTAGCAGCTGTTTGAACACAGATTCAATATTTTATTGATGGTAAACATGTCAAATACAGTAATTAGAAAACAACATCTTTGACGCCTGTGGAGAAAGCCATCAGACATCCAAGACTGCTGGATTATGTAAGTTGTATAGTTAGGAGAAAATATATAAACCTTATGAAACGTTGTCTGTGACGAATTCTGAAATTATGTGGGCCTACTTGTAAATTCTGCAAATGTTATACGTGGATTTCAACTCTTGTGTAAACATGGTATTTTGTTCCAGTGTGCCCAGAGAAGCAGGTCTAAAGTGACAGAATAAGAGTGGTCCACTTGTGATCGGATCACTAAGAACCGATTTTAATAAAAGGTCTAAATTCTGGTATCGATAATAATCTAATAATGTCTGTACGTTCATCTCACACTATGAATATGGCAGATTTCCACATTTAGTCAAGAGTTATCGTTCTGAAGGTCAAAGAGGAACTTTTGATTTTCATGTCCACACCTCTGCAACTTCAGCCACTAATGTTTAGATCCCAGAACGACCCATTGTTTATCTAAATCTCCCTTATAAACTTAATTTTTTATCAATCTTTGATTAAAAACCATGAAAATGAAATTCTTTACAGAATATTTATCTTTAAAAAGACACCCCAGTTTAATAATCTAACATGTGCAGTGTGTTGATAATATGGATCAACCTGTTGAAACTGTTGGGAACAATTCATTTTTCTGGTTGTGACTGGCCTGATTTGACACAAAAACAGACAAAACAGGACACCAACACGAACCCCACTTTCACTGTCCCCTGTACCTGAGGGGCGATCCTTTAGGTGTGGCCACTCCGTAGCCTTTAGAGTCCAGGTTGCCTCCGACTTTCATGGTATCGCATGGCTTCCTCTGCTCGATGTACTCATTCATGGAGGACTCCAGCAGGTAGGCGTACTTCCCCTTCGACTTCCTGACTCTGATCACGCCTTCGTTTGTGTTCTTGACGAACACAGTAGGGTCCGCGCTCCGCATGTACGACCACATCTTCTCAAAAACTGCTATTTTTGATCGCTTAAATAAGAGTAGACAGTAAAGACTGTCTTTACAAATTGTACTGATTTATGAAAGAAAGAATACAGCACATTTTTCATCTTTTGCAGAATAATGGTAGGTTCTGCTAGAATGCCATGTTCTGCCAAACATAAAACAGGGAACTACAACAATGAACAATGTGTCCTCACCCTGAAGAACTCTTTGGTGGAGCCTCCATCCAGGGTACCGTAGGCGATCTCCGTCTGCTTGGCCAGGTCCTCAGCGCTCTCTATGGGCGAGACCATCCTCTCCACAGTGAGGAAGGCTGCCAGGTTGGCTGTATAGGAGGAGATGATGATGAGGGTGAAAAACCACCAAACTCCTCCCACGATTCGACCTGAGAGAGACCTGGAGAGAACGAGGAGACAGAACACTGATAAATCGCAACTCCATTGTGTTATTTTCCCAGGAAAGTCAAGACACTGTGTTCAGACTCACAGTGTGACTCATAAAGCTGCTCAGTAAAAACAGTCTGATCTGTTGGGGCCTTGATCAAAAAGATAATTAGCTGCTCAAAGCCAATTTTTCCCATGAAATAACTCCCAGTATGTCCAGTAGAAGACACATTACATCACAAGAGAGGCTTCTACTACAACATCTGCACACTGTTGAATCACTGGACAGAAAATACAAGTCTTCCTCTTCTTTTTTTTTATTTCCTACAGTAGGTGTGACAACTGAGGCGTAACTGTTGACAGTGAATAAAGGAGGAAAGATGGTTCTGCCTGCAGGAACACAAACACAAGCATCCATACCTCACATTAGCATCAAAGACATCGACATATTCACCACAGAAAAACACAACACAAAAACACAGACACACACTCTGATACTGTTCAGCCCTCCGGTCCTCACCAGCTTGTCTAAAGGTGACCCTGCGTGACACACATACACAAATAAAACATGGGGCTTGTCTGTGTGACAGAAGTCCTCATAACAGAAACTCCAATCCCTGCAAGGACCAGATTTGTAATGAATTGAAATAATGCAATCATGTTTGTTTATTTTTTACAGTGAACACAACATAAATACATTAAAAATGTCCATAAACGTAAAGGTATAATATGCAGGAATCATGGAAATTTCTAAAAAAAAAAAACTCTTAGACCTTTTTTATATATTTTGTTGAGTTGTGTATTGACATCGTCCCAAATGTTTCCAACAATGTTCAAACCAGAGAAATCCACAAGTGTACTCAAGCTAACAATGTATTTTCGAAATTGTCTCCTCTTGAAAATGTGTGCCTGAGTCACATCAGACAGATTTCATCAGAACTGATGGTTTAATGGTGCGTTCCTCATCAGTTATGAGAGTTTGACTGTACAGTTATATTTCATTATTCAAGTTGCTCCTGTAGTGTTTGACTGCCACAATCAGAAAGATTACTTGGCTGTACATTAGCCATAAGCTAATGTTAGCGAGCAACAGCACACAAGGAAGGTGAGTGTAATTCTGATTAAATTCAGGTCAACTCTCACTGAACTCAGCGGAGTCTCCAGTTCTCTCTCTCTTTTCCCCTCTCTTCTGTGTATCATTATGTGGTAAAGTACATTTTCCCCCAGCTCCAGTCAGCAGTCAACATAAGTGACCATAAAGTCATGATAATCGAGGTCACCTCGGCAGATCTCTGCTACAGTCAGGTTGATAAATATGAATGAAGATAAATCCACTTTTTAATCACCAAATTTTAAAAGTAATCTCTGAGCTCTCCTCTTGTCTGTAAATGTGTGTCTATTGCGCAAGATACTGAACCCCAAACCGCACCTGATGTGCTGGATGGCAACTTGCATGGGCGCCATCGCCATCTGTGTATGAATATGTATAAATTACTGTGAATTGCCTTGGACAAAAGTGTCTGCCGAATGCCCTAAAACGTAAATGTAAATGTATTTGTAGATGGCTCCAGCTTAGAGCAGAATCTGATGTAACTCTCAGATCCTTCACTCAAGTAAAAGTGCTAATTCCAAACCACAAAAAAAGTGAAAATCTACTTGAGCAATATCAAGCAGCCCAGTCAATGCAAAAAAAAACACTTTTGCGTGTTGTTTGAGTTCTGGATTTGATTTATTCAAATAGAGCTCCTAAATATCATATTTTAAGGCAGTAGTTTAACCAAAGAGCTGTCCCTCACTGAAAATATAGAGTAAAATTAGTAAGTATAATTAGGAAAATAACATACTCAATGGAAAAAGATCCTCCCTGTGACGTTTACAGTTATTTTAGGTGGAGCTCCTCTTAAACGATTTAATGATTATTTTCATTACAGATTCATCTGCTGTTTATTTTTTATCCATCGATTGATTGATTGTTTGGTTTGTAAAAAGTCTGAAAATGGTGAGAAATGTGGTGACAATGACCAAGAGCACAAAGTGACACCTTCACAATGTTTGTTCAGTCCAAAAATCAAAACCTCAAAACATCGACATTATTACAAATACATTAAAATGCTTGAAGAAATTAAAAGCAAAAGAAGCAAATGAGGACTGAGATTGAGACTGACTGACAAACACACACACACACACACACACACACACACACACACACACACACACACACACACAGTACCAGTACCATGTTCAACATACTGTATATAATGTATAGGAAGAACTTTTCTAGAACATTGCTATAATGAGGTCAGGAGGAAAATAATTAAAGAAACAGCACACAGTGCCGCACACACTCATACATGCTGTAAGTAAACACATATATACACTGACAAAACACACACACACACGTACACACAGAGTGCAGTAAATCCAGAATAGAAACGGCCTCAGGCCTTCACACGGCTGTTAACATATGACGAAGCCAGCAGCAACGCCACAATGGATTGGATGTGTTTCATGATAACGTCTGTGTGTGTGTGATGATACGGCTACATTAATAAGAGCTGTACATCTCTGATGGTATAGCTGTGTGTATGTCAGTCTGCCTTTGTGTTTCTATTTCTGTGAGGATGGACACAGTGAGGACATTTTCTTTAGGGTTTGTAGAAGTACTCATTATGCAGAATGGCCCATTTTATATGTTATACTGTAATTACTGATGGATTAATGGGTTCACAGAGCCTGAAGCATGGAATACCTATTTGCCTGGAATGTTTTTCAGTGACTAGGAGAAAAAAATGGAGGGAAAGATTACAGAAACAAGATCGTGGTTCTGCAAGTTTCTGGCAGAAACTAACAATCTGCTTTTGGTCTCCACAGTTTCCTCTTTCCAAGCAGATGCCAGTGAAATATGGCACATGCCATAAATTCATTGTTTCCTGTTGGACTGTCTAACTGGCTTTGGGCAATGTAGTGTGACGTGGCACAACGTGGCGCACCACTCAGGTGTCCTACCTTGGGGAGATGTCGCAGCCCTGCTGCATGAAGGCCCCGAGTGAGAACCAGAGAGAGTTAAAGATGCCAAAGTCATTGGTGTATTCTGGAGTCTCTTTGTCTTTCTGCTGGTTCTGGTTCTGGTTCTGGGAGTACCCTGAGACCCAAAAGAGAAAACCAACAGATCAAAATCCATTTTCATATGTTACAAGAATGAAAATAAAGACCATAAATAAAGAAGTTTCAAACAATGATGATGACGATAATGATGATGATGATACCTGGAGAGAGCTCAGAGGATGAAGTCGGCAGAGCTCGTCGAGAGGCAGAGGAGGGCACAGTTTCATCTTCATCATCAGAGTCGTCACCCTGCCATTCATAAGGACTGAATCGACTCACCTGAGACGCAGAGACACACGGAGTTAAAGTATCATCAGCTTACCTGGTGTAATATCTAACAATGTGTACTATTTTAAGTTTATTAAACAGCAACAAACACCAGATGGGAACTGGTCCCGTAAATGAAGAATGTCTTTTTTAAATGTAAATATTTAATCACCAAAGTATAAAATGGTCATCTAAAACTTGATGTATAGGTAGAAAATAAAAAACAATTGTTTGTATTAATTGTTAATGACCTCTCGCAGCTCACCTGCAGTACCAGCCACACTGATAGAAATCACCGCTTTTGGGTGAAACACTGTGAGCCGCTCAAATTCACAGCTGTTATGACTCAAAATTGAAAATTACACACCAAGTTTGAATGGGACGATAGTTCAACCACAGCTTTTAACATCCCTTTGTACTTTTGTCTATTTCATATCTAAAACATTTTTAAAAAGCATGTTTGCTTTGAAGGTACTGTCTAACTACAAACACACAAATTAAGACAAGCATCCATTGACAAACTCACCAGGAAGAGCACCACGCTAACTCCGATGTAGGCGAAGACAATGCACATCCAGATCTCGTAGGCCAGCGGGTCGAGGAAGGAGAAGACGCCCGGTTTGGACTTGGTTGGTTTCTTGATCATGATGGAGATTCCAAGAGACATGAAGGGTTTCGTGAAGTCGATCACCTGCTCTCGCACCAGAGTGATGGTCAGCGGGGCGACCGCCACATCTGCCTTCTGCAGAGAGACAGAGAGGAGTGTGGGAGACGCTCAGAAACAATACTGGACGTTTTTGTCGTTCTTTCACAGCTTGTTTTTTTTTTTAGCCTCAAACTTCCCTGACTGACAGTTCATCCTCCTTCAGACCAAATCAAGCGAGGAGGCCTGAGAACTACTGCTGTAACAACATCTGCATTCAGCTCAAGTTTCACTTCACACCACAGATATATCTCGTCCCAGATGTTTGTATCCACTTGCACAATTTTTCAAAGCATTTACAGTGCCTCTTAAATGTGTTTTACATTTGAAGAATCCTCTGACACCCCCATATTCTTTTCAATTAAATAAAAAAAAAAAACAATGTAATAAGAGTTAGTAACAATCACATTTGTTGTGGAGCAAGGTATTATTAGGCCGTTCAAAACAAACACTGTCCATCTGCAATGCAAAAAAAACACTTTTGCGTATTGTTTGAGTTCTGGATTTGACTTATTCACAATAGAGCTCCTAAATATCATGTTCTAAGGCTGTAGTTTAACCAAAGAGCTGTTTTTCCTCCTCTGATTGTTTTATTTTGAAAGATTTTACAAACTTGGAAAGAATAATCTAGCAATTTGAACAAAAAGGCAAAGAATAAATAAATAAAGCCAGAAAAATGTTATTAGTTGGCAGAAAAACTTTGAACTTTATGTTTTCATTTGTGTCAAATTTGTGTCAAAATGACCGAACAGATTTCTCCAGATTTCTTTTTTTTTTTAATTTCTCACTGTAGAATGAATGGATCGTGATGAAGAAAATCAGTTGGTTGAGGTGGCTGGTATCTATGAGTACATTCTGATGTGGATAAAGGGGACTGTTGGGCCGAGTGAGTGCCATTGTAGTTACATGTAAAACTTTTATTTAGACTCAAATCCTTCCTGCTGCATTAAAATACTTATTAGGTGGTAGTCACACTCACCCCGTACACCAGTTCTCCCACCATGCCATTCCACATCTTCGTCTCACTGTCTCTGGCTCCATACTTTCCGTCACCCACCAGCTCGAGCCGGTAGACGAAGCCGACGTGTTTGGCGATCTCTGCGGCCAGTTCAGCACAGTAACCTTCGTACCGTTCATTTCCTTCATACTGCTCGTGATTCTTCCTCAGCATCATGTAGGGAGCTTCCTGTATAGAGGCAGGAAGAGGATTTGAAAGGACAGCACTGTTATTTAGTTTCTATGTAATCACTGGAGAATAAAACCAGAGGAAGCTGTGAACAGCACCGTGTCCTCCCAGGCTCACCAGTATGGTGGTGACTACGTATGTCCTGTTCTGCAGGCCGTGGAACTCCTCCACCACCGGCTTGTAGACGGCGGTGTTCACGTAGCCTCTCCTCTCGTTCCAGTATCCGATCTGAACAGAGAGCAGCAGCAGTGTCACACTAACCGTCCTCAGCCTCTGTTCACTGTCTCAATTGTAATCTGACAGGAGTGTTGTTGGATTATTTGGCGTTTTTCTTTTAAACAAGTTTCTGTCGTTTCCTTTTGATTTTGTTTTTTCACAATTGACAAAAACAACAGAAACCCGGTACCACTTAGACAGATTTCAGCGTGACGTGGTCCCTATAAGGAAGGTTTAATAAAGTGAGAAAATACTTCATTAAAAATGTGTGAAATGTTGCAAAATTAAAAAAAAAAAACCTTTATACGTATATATACACCTTAAATTCACGATTGACAACTTGTGTTTTATTTGTGTTTTCATTTGTCTCATTATTTATTTCTGGCCTTTAATTTTCCATTTATCTGATATCGCTGCCACTCTCTCAGTTTCACTTGTTGAGAATCATTTTGAACATGACGTGCCTTTTTTTTATTGTGCCATAACAATAGTAAAAATAAAATATAAATACATTTTTAAAAAAGAACAGGCATATCAATTTGTGCTGGAAGGTGGGAGAAGAACCTCCAGGTGACAGCAGTTTAAGATTTTGAAATAAAAGGTTGCAACGTGTACCTGGTGAGTATTTATGTCATATTGAAAGTGCATTTGAAAAGAAAATAACGAACAGTATATGCAAAAGCCAACCTCCTGAACCTGTTCTGGGGGGGTTTGGACACACACTCACTGCTCTCCAATTGTGGTAGTAGGATTGCTGAGAGATATGAAAAGTGACAAGATAATTTTTTAGCTGGTCTTTTCTAGTTGGAGGTCTACCAGGTCTGTCCAACACAACTCGCCAGGCTCACAAAACTCAGATGAAACTGTCAAATAAACAGTACTGATCAAACATGAATCATGATTCTGTTACTGCATTGTCAATTCTAACCTCAGGTGTTTGCAGAAACACATCTTATTGTACTGTTCGACTGTAATTTGAGAAAGTTTGTGATCAAGGTCACTCCTTTCTCCTGCTTGAAAACGAAGAACAACACTTTTAAAGCCTGTGTGTGTATCATCTCCTAAACTACAAAGGTAGCACAATTGTGTACCTTATTGCAAAGATAATTCACTGTAACCTTGTGTTGTCTGATGGAGTTTGAGGGAAAGCTGAGCTGCAGGTTTTTAGACCAAACAAGCGCTGCAGCAGCTGATTTCACTGATGATCACACCTTTAATCAGAGAGGAGGGAGCTAATTACTGAAATGAGCTGATGTGGTGAAAACCTGCCGACTCTCTGCTGATTGTGACTCGTCACCAAACTTTGGTCAGAATCTAACTCGTTTAACAAAGACAACGAACAGCAGCAGCACCTTCCTGGGTCCGACGTGGGTGAGCTCCATCACGTTCAGGGTGTAGTTGGTGCGATGTCCTCGCTCGTCAAACTGAACCCAACCCGTCAGCCCCTCCAGACGCACCTGCACACACACAAACTTGTTAACATCAGTTGGTATTGATGTATGTTATGCTGTATATTTGGGTGTATTTGTACCTGTTGCAGTGCTCTCTGTATGTCGATGCCCTGTCCCCAGGGGGCGGGAGGGTTTGCAAGACACTCCCCTGCATTGCCGCGGCGAGATATGTCGATCCGTTGCCGCCGGAGGTTCTGAAAAGCCGTCGCCATGACGCTGACGCCATCGTAGGTCAGAGCTCCTGTGTACTGAGGAGAACAGAATAGAATAGAATTACTTTAATGATCCCAGACTGGGAAATTATTTTGTAAATTAGAGGAGTGTGCATTCATTTGTATTGTGTCATTGTTAGAAGTGAAGCCAAAGTACCTTATGAAGCAGAAAACGACTGTTTATCATTCATTTTATGAAGTTACTGCTAATGCTAACACAACACAGGAAGGCTTTTATTGTGAAGCAACCACAGGAAACCTTTGCCACTCATCCAAAATGTGTCTACAATCGTAAGACAGATGACGACCTGAGTTTGTTTGGCTGCACTGAAACCAGACACACCAACTGCTCTTTACAAGGTCGGAAAGATGTTAAATGACTCAGAGAGTGAGCTTCTGCGTCTCAGATTTTGTTTTTCACATTTTTTTAACGGTTTGAACTTGAATGTGCAGGACGTCACGTCAACTCTTGATGACAGAAGAGTCATAACAGACCATAACAGTTTGTGTTTTCTCCAACAGCCTGGTGTGGGTGGATGGATCATCATCCATGATTAAAATCCAACTGACATTAAATGTTTTTTGGTTTATTTTTTCCCCCCTACACATCTGCTCCAACAATCATATCCTGAGCTCTGCTCTGAGGAACATTTTAGACAAACCCAGAGGAAACGAAAATTGGAAAAGAGATCTCAGTAGTGTCTCATTCATTTCTCCTAGACAACTATGAGATCTATGTGAGACCAAAGTGAGGCTGTGGCTGATTTCTCCTGTTTCTCAATTGTTTCTCATGAAAAACAGGTGCAGAACTCTCAACTTGGGCTCCCTGTAAGTTTCAAAGGAGATCTCATCAAGCTCTCAATGAAGTTTCAGAATGTCTCCCCTGTGCTGGAAAGGAGCAAGGTTTAAGCAGTAAAGTCTCAAGTCTCACCTATTGCTCCTAAGGAATTTTAAGAGAAACAAATGAGAAATGTTTGAGACCAAAAAAGACGACAACGAGACTGAAATGAGAACTTTCATTGAGCTCCTTTACGGCTCCATAGCCATAAAGGAGCAAGCTTTGAGCAGTAAAATTTTCCTCTGGAAAAAGAAGAACATTTTTATTTCATATTTTCTGGTATCATGATGGCGCCTCTATTTTTGTATTTATTAGTTTAAAAATACACTAGTATTTATCTGGATGACTTCCATACACCCTATCAAATTCAGTTTTTTGAATCAGAATAAGGTTAACATACAAGGAGGTTGCCTCGGTATTTTAATACAAAACAATAAACAAAGTCAGAGAAAAGAGAAAGAAAAATACAAGAACTATAGAGGTCAAGAATTGGGAAGATGAAATGGAAAAATAGACAATACAATATATGTGAAATATCTCCAAAAAATGTGTAAATTATTTAGTTTTTTAAGCTGCATAGTGTTTTAAATTAAGAGAGGGAATCTGCAAATTTTGTGGTGATGTAGCTTAGAAACTCTTCACACTTGGTATCAACATCCATCCTGTTTGATGCCATCACAAGGGGACAGCTCTCAGTACAGGTGTGAACACCTGTCTATGTGGTTCACTGTAATGTAAGTGACATGTTTGGGCTTTCTTAACCTCCCAACGTTAGCAGCAGATGTTTGTGAACACACCGTCCGATTAAACTGATTGAACTAGTAATCACAATATTACAAGACTCCCTTAAAATCGCATCATTTTCAGAGTTGTTGCACGAGGAGAAACTTCCGACAAATTCCAATTCATTGGTGCCTTCTTGTAAATCTTGTGAAAAGGGTCAGTGTGGCGCAGCATGACAGTACCAGCCTGTCTGCTTCTGTGTCTAAGGTGTGTCTTACCTGCCAGCTTTTAGCAGCTGTTTGAACATACTGTTTCAACTGATTTCACCATCTACACAATTTATGAAAAAAGCAACATTTAAACAGAAGACTACAAATACAGTAAACAGTAACTAATATAGGCTACTTCTTTGAAGCCTGTGGAAAAAATCCCCAGACTCCATTTAAAAATCGCACAATTTTGTAAGTTGTTGAGTGAGGAGAAACACTGTTTACAACACATTCTTAATTATTTGGGCCTACTTATTAATTTTCTGCAAATGTTACACATTTAGTCATCTCTTTTTTATGTAAAAACATCATGCTTATTTGTTACAGAGTTGTATGTGTTTATTTAAATATTGGGCCAGAAAGTGAGATCTCATTACAAGGGGTTACTCGAGACAAAAGTTAACACCAGGTGTGTACTTTAATTTATGTGCCTCTCTGAATGCAGGACTTAACTTGTATTGGAGCATTTTCCCAGACTGGTATCAGTACTTTTATTACTGTGTGTTTTTACCTTGAGTCTCCTGCGAGCAAGTTTGAGGTCTTTGCTGTCGAAGTCCAGCCAGTCCTGGTTGACCTTCTCCACAGCTGGTTCAGACCGGTTCATCAGCTGGAAGCCTGTCACGTTCGGCCCGAGCTTCTGGAACTCGGTCATGTTCAGGTCCACGAAGCCCTGACGCACAAACACGTGTTTTCATTGAGTGAACTCCTCCAACAAACAATGTTGGTTCATGTTTCTTCCAGGAAATAGACAGACTCACCAGATTGGCCAGGATGTAATGGTAGTTCTTCAAGTTTCTCCTCTGAGCAGCAATCTGAGCAAGAGAAAAGTCAGAGTAAATGATATGCTAATTACATTTTTCTGATGTTTCTAATGATGATAAAAAGCATCCATTACGCATTCATCACACTCATCTGCATGTGTGTGTGTGTGTGTGTGTGTGTGTGTGTGTGTGTGTGTGTGTGTGTGTGTGTGTGTGTGTGTGTGTGTGTGTCCTCTCAAACAGCTGCTAATTGGCAGACTCAAATTCGGCTTTGAGGAATTAATTGCCCATCTTCACTATCAGGAAGAGATGGAGAGAAAGAGAGAGGGAGCCTCCTCAGATTGATGTCAGAAGACAGGAAGAAAGGGAAAAGAGGGGAGGAGAAAGAAGAGGAAGGGAGAAAAAAAGGAGAAAAGAGAGGTTACACAGAGGAGGAGGAGGAGGAGCTGAAGGGGTGAGGAAGAAGAGGAGGAGGAGGAGGAGGAGGAGGAAGCAGGTGTCGGCTCCCTCTCCGGTCCAGCTCCTAATGAGCGTCAGTCGATGGACGTTTACTAACACAGCTGGTCTGCAGCTCTGAACGCTACCCGCTGCAGGAGGATGGAGGGAGAAGGAAGCTGTTTAAACAGCACTCCTCCTCAATCCCTCCATCCTCTTCACCGCCTTCTCCTTCTCTCAACTCCTATCCTCTGTATCGCTTCCTTCTTGTTTGGTTTTTAAAGGTGTGAGCTAAATGCTATGCTAACCAGGGCCACAACTAACTATTATTTTCATTGTCGACTAATCTGTTGAATATTTTCTTGATTCATCAATTGTTTGGTCTATAAAATGTAAGAAAATGGTGAAAAATGTCAATCAGTGTTTCAATCAGTTTACTGTCACATTGGAGGACAGAAAACAGAAAATGTTAACATTTAAGAAGCTGGAATCAGAAAGTTTTGATTTGTTTTCTTTGACAAAATATTAAGTTTGATTAATCGATCATCAGAAAGCAGAAGCTTGGTTTGTAGCGCTAGTTAGCTAATGTTAGCTTATGTAGGTGAATGAACATGGGAGATGTTTTCAGGTGTGTTAGTTTAAGGGTTAGACCGGTCTGTTGTTCAGCATTTTCCGATTATCATTACCGGTGATTTTTCGGTCAGATTGCCGATAAAATACGTACTGAAAAATGTGCTACTTGGCATCCTCTCACTCAATGTCCCACTCGCAACAATATCTGATTAGTAACATGTCACAATTAATAACCTTAAAACAAAAAACTCTCTGAATCTACAAAGAAATGAGTAACTTAATGTATCAAAGAAATGTAATGGATTTCTGAAACAGTCCTAAAACACTTAACTGGACAGAGAAATTCTTTAGACCCAGTTGACAAAAGTACCCGTGGAAGTGTGAACTGGGCCTTAGATGTTAAATATTCCTCCTGCTAAATGTCAGCATGTTAGCATGCCGATGTTGTTATTTAGCTCACTGTAGACTGTTTACCAATTGTGGTTTCATAACGCTATCAATCGCTATGTTATTGATCTCAAAATATGGCCAATTACAATATACAAATTACAACATATGAAATACATCATAATGACGTACTGCGGTGCTACAGAGATGTTCTGACCTAGAAATATTTCAGACTTCATAAATTTCGTCCAAACCTTTTTCATGACAATTTCACTGAACTTAATTTTCCTTCATTTTAACTGCCCTAATGAACAACCTGTCAGCTCGGCTCATCATCATCACCCTGCAGATCCAAAGCTCCACCTGATACACTCACACACTCACATAAACTCAAATAAATGAACCAAAATGAAGTCAAACTACGGTCGAGTACAAACACCACCTGATATTTTCGTCCAGGCCACATAAAACTAAATTAAACATGAAATAAAGTCTGCTGAAGCCAACAGCTCCAGTTCACAGATACAAAACAGCACCTGATACTTCAGCCTCTGTAAGCCAGCTGGAGTTCAGCAGGAAGACGAGTTCCCCAAATTGATGGCTGGTTTTTGGCCAGAGTTCACACATCTTTTCTTCCTCTGCTCTCTACTGCTGCCCTCTCTCCCTCTGCTTCTTACAAACTTATCCAGAATATTCCAAAACATCCTTTTCCTTCCTCTCCTGCCAGTCAATTAGCAATGAAGCTGAAATCAAAGAACTCAAATCAACACACGGTGAAGCAGCTGCGACTGAAGAGCAGAAACATGCAGCAGAATATCCTGCAGCTCTAAGGGATGGAGAGCAGAGTGTAATAAACAAAAACACAACAACACAACATAACTAAAAGTTTATCTGTTTCTGTCTGTTGGTCCAAGATAGAAATGAGATGTGGATGTAGGAGACTGTGTTGCTGTGAGTGTGAAGTGAACACCTGGTAAGATTTTCAACAACCAGTGCTGGAGTCAACAAAACAAACCCAACCGGGAAACCTTCAGAAAACAATCAAGACTATTACAAAGTTCTGCAACAACTCATGAGCTACAGTGCACTATGATGACAATGATTGTCATGATCCTTACAAAAATGTCCTGACACACTTGAAAGTCCTAATTTCAAATGTGAAATACGATTTTAACGTTTAAAGTCAGTAAATAATGTCACATGTGAACTTGACATTTCAAATGCAGTGTTTCCTACACATCAATTTATTTGTGGCAGTCCTATTCTCATTTCTCAAGACAGCGCACCCGTCAGTGAATAGCATGATGTTATACGCTCTAATACAGTGGATGACGATGTGGTTTTTAGTCCGCCGGTAAAACCAACAAAGAAGAGGAGGAGGACTATTCAACGCAGTTGGCCTGGCTGTAATTTCCTCTGCAAAGAAGACAGCTGGCCTCATGGTCGAGATCAAGCCCCCACAAAGAGTGCCAGGCCCTGAATCCAGCTTTTGTCGTGGCCAGTCCGCATAATTACATCATCATAGGGATATCGTCATTTCCCAAAAGCTAACATTGTGAAAGGCGTGTCTGTAAAATGATATTAAAAGCCTAACAACCTCTGTGAAATGACTCATTTTTTGTTGTCAGATTTGGGCAATCTGGTCTAATATAATTTGGAGAGTGGGAAGTTAGCCGACTCGGTCGGCAGAAGTCTCGAATGTGAATGCTCTATGGCACCCCAGCTGGACAGACAACGGCACAATCAAAGTCTGATTCTGTGGGAAACACTGGGAAAAACGGCATTTTTCACCCGGGAATACAAATCAAGAAAGGGTTCACAAATCTAAACGCGTTCATATAGTATTGACTTGTAATGCTATCACAACAGTGGCACATGAAGATGCAGCGGCCGGTAGCTCCTTGATTTTTAATGCTACATATTTATTTTGAACTGTTATTTTTTTTGGCATGGCAGAAACACTGTCACCATCAAGAGAAGTTGATGAACAGTGATGTTATCATCACTATCTTGCTGCTGCTGTTTACAATTTTCCTAATACAGATTCAAAAGACGCATTACATGGATCTGCGATTGAATAACTGAAATTAACTTTAACAT
Source organism: Diplodus puntazzo (assembly GCA_963678695.2). Taxonomy (NCBI): domain Eukaryota; kingdom Metazoa; phylum Chordata; class Actinopteri; order Spariformes; family Sparidae; genus Diplodus; species Diplodus puntazzo. Next base: position 28,424,711 of record OZ023167.1, on the reverse strand, counting down.
TTGAAAATACAGTCAGGGATGAAACTTATCTTCTTTTTTTCTAGGAGCTCTATGAGAAAATACTAGGCTTGTCTGCTCTGAAGCAAGAAAAACAACAAAAATAACTGCTTACTCCCCCCTTGTGCTATGAAGTAGGTATATTTTGCCGTAATAATACTGCAAGAAAGAGGATGTCCACTGTGATGTTTTCAGATCAGACTCATATGATTCATTGACATGCGGATCAGTGAGTGTTTTACCAGATTGAGGATCGAGTTGAGCCGTTCCAGCTCACAGTCGATGATGATCTGAAAGTCCTTCTTATAATCCAGATCTGTCAGCAGCTTGATGAAGGCGGCTTCTGTCAGAGTGTCCAAGTTAACCGAGGTGACCTGCCAACTGTGCTCCGCCGCCGTGTCCAAGATCCTCTGCAGCACCGACAGACCTGGGACAGAAATCAGATGTGAATCAGTGTTCACATCAAACTATCCTCATGTGAATATAATCATTAGGACATGACAAGACTACATAATTGACATCAAGGTATTTGATAATTTAGATGATTTTCAGTTCTTTACAATTAATACATTTGTCTCCTATTTCAGTGATTTTATTCAGTCCGTGAAAATGTAGATTTTCACCTGAAGTGTCTGAGAAAAGCTCAAGCTCTAATTCTAACTGCCAATAAAACCGCAATTGTGTCACATCTATTTCTGTTCAACAAACAACATGTACATCAGATACATTTGTATTTTCTATTTCATCTTGCTTCAGTCTGCCCGGTTACTTCTCAGAGCGGCTCTCCTCTCCCCGGTCTGCCTTGTTAGCAGGCAAACACACAACCAACACTAAGACATTTTACATGTGTGAGACTGAGGAGTGGGTTTTGAAGAGGCTGTGGCTTCTCAAATTGAATGTCAAGCTCTTTTTTTTTTGTTTTTTTTCCAGTGGAATCAAACCCGTGTGATGTTTGCTGTCAGCCTCAGGCTGGACTTGGCCTGGGTTTAACTTCAAAAAGCTGCTACACACTGTGCTGACGCAGACTCGTGATGGTTTTATTTTTGTTTAAGCAGTCTGAGTTAATAAGAAAAAATAAATACTGGTGATGATATTAAAATATCTCAGATGAGATTTATCTGTGAAGCTTTTCTGGGCAACATTTGAGTCTTTTATCTTTTGCACTTTCTCCTCTCCTGAGCTGTAATCCATTATTTAAGCAGAGAAAAACCCAACCTCACACAGTCAAACTGTCAGCAGTAACAAAATACACCAACTTGGCTTCATGATAAAAACCTGGAAGACCTGATGCAGGGAAACATAAGACACTCCAGCAATGCTAGCAGCTCTGTGAGCCTGTGAGCTAAGTGCTGACGCCGGCACGGGGAATTTTACAGCAATACATCCGACAGCTGTGTAGATTTTCAAATAAAACCAAACATTTAAGTCAGTCAGGAGTATTTGCACAAGATGTCATGGCAATCCATAAAAAAAATGATGAGATATTTCAGTCTGAATCAAACTTGTGGAACAAACTGAACAACTGGCCAACATTGTCGTCTATAGATGCATTTTTATTTTAAAAAGCAGCTCTGGGGAATTTTTTTCTCCTCTTTTTCGCAGTTAGTTTTGGCTTAGCAGCACATTTTCTGTCTGGTTCAGTCTCACTGTTTCCAGCAGCTGTTTTCCTCAGAAACCCTCTGATAAACCCACCTTAGACTACATGCTCATCACCAAACAGCAGACAGAAAAAGTCCCTTTTTTGACCAAATACATCAAAGAAAGAAGAAAGGGAATTTGGATTTCATTTACCAGAAAAAGAGTTTAAATTCTGCAAACACACAAACAGAACAATGTAGAATTGTTTGAAAAGGCATCAAGCTGAGGCACATTGAAGAGATAGCCTAGGTCTTATGATGTGGGGTCAGTCTTTTTCTTTGACACTACATTCCACACGTCGTGCGGTTGAGGGAATGCAGTGCCAAAGGAAAAAGCTATTTGGCGGCAACATAAAGCACCAAAAATGTTCAGAACATCGCGTACACTGAAACGGATATCATTTTTAGATGGGACTTATCTTATCTTGGTTTGCATGTACAAGTTTTAAAAGTACAAGTACAACTAAATGATACACAAATGCACATGTATGTTTATACTGTATACTACGAATCGACTGATTATGAGATCAGATATTCCAAATTTTTCGGATTATATGAAGCAGTGTTTTTAATCTGATTGCTGAAAAAATAAATTGATTAAAAAAAAGTGCTACCTTGGGTCTGGTGCAGCAAGGGGCCTTTATAATCCTATGAGTTAGTAGTATTTTAGGTTTTTGTGAGGTTTTTTTTTTTTCTTTTTTCCAATTCCACTAACAAACCTCCAATGGGATATTTTTGACATATACAGCTAATTTAATTCCAGCAACGGCCATAAAATCAGATTATTTTATTTATATCATTATATTTATGTATTTTATTTATCATGATTGTGGTTAAAATGTGCTTAGGATTAAGAAATTAAAACAGTCTGTTCAGTTCCAGAAAAGATTTTGGTAACTCTTATCAAGAAAGCAAATCTTAATTTCAGACATGAACTCCAGTCTCTTATAACAAACGTCAAACTCTTTTACACCCATCTACCACCTCTGGCATCGGGTGTAAACTGTGAGCTAACTTGTGAATGTAATTTTAAAGGGAAGATGGTCTGGATTATCATCTGTCTGTCCTCTAGTGGTCAAAAAATAAACCCATTAATGCATCTTTCAATGATTTCCACTGCAGCTCTACATCCTAACAGGCTGTTTTTGCTCTGTGGTTTGAAACCCTATGAGTCAACACACAGAGTAATCACATCAGCATTTTACATTATACATACACCCACCCATCCACACACACACACATGCACACACACACACATGCACACACACACACACACACACACACCGTGTTCAAAAGACAAGTCAGCAAAATTCAGATAGACTTCAAAGAGTAGAGAGAGATGAACAGAGACACAGTGAAAAGGGAACTTCAAAGATACTGTCTGGCGCACACACACCGCGACACCTCCTCCACGGTTATTACCTCAGTGTGTCTTAAAGTCAGTGTGTGTGTGAGTGTGTTTGTGTGTCCTTCCCTTGTTCAGACTCAGAGAACCCAATTATACGACACACTAACTGCAACTGTACTGTTTACGCTGCAGCAAAAAGACAAAATATAGCGCATATTAAAATTCCAGCAGGCAGATGGAAATCACAGTATTTGTGACTGCATGGTTGATGAACGCTGTCGTCAGAGAATGACGAGAGAAAAATGTTGTGTTGTTAGAAAGCTAGAGCAGCAGTACGAGTCCATGGAGAAGTTGTTTTTTTCTGCCAAAACAGCGCACCGTGAATAATAGTGCATGCTTTTGTGACATTAAAAAGACACCTGTCCTTTATTAGAGATTGGGATTAGTCCTAATCCGATCCAATCAACTCAGACGCCAGGATATAAAGTCAGCAGTTACTTTTTCTGCAAAGCACGGATATGTCCAAGTTAATGGCAGAGCCGACCATAGACACGGTTAGCAGTGCGAGTTCAGGTCAGAGTGTTTGTGTAAAGAGAGGCACTACAAAAAAAGTGCAAATTCCGATCATCACGTGATTTTCGGAGACACAAGATAGTTCCAGGAAGTTCTTAGCCGACAATTTAAATCCATGAACCCGGAGAGACAGAAGTATGAAATTTAGCAGTTCTTAGTTAATACATGATTTATTCATTCATTGATTTACAATAATGGTAGTGCTGCTGGTATTTGCAGCTAACTTCTGGGCTCCACAATCCACTATTGCTTTAAAGAAAATGGTTTACTGGAGTAAAAGGAGCAATCAGAGCAGACTGGGCTTTAAAGGCGAGGGGGCTTAAAGAGGCAGGCACTGAAACTGTGTGTTTGGCACAATAAAACATTTAGAAGACAGCTTAATATGTGTCCAAAACAATACTTGTCCTTTAAAGCATCTTTACATTATAATTTCATAAATCACATATGGCTGAAATGTTGTGCTGCCTACACGCTTCTTGCCACGTAGTGATTAATCACTCTGCTGATGTAGAAAAAAAGGACAGCGAGGATACTTTGCTCGTAATTGCTGCGATGTGACAAGAGATTATGTGATGACCTCTGACAGGTAACTGCTCATTAGCATCCACATAGTGACAGTGTTTACAGCTGCTGAGAAGGCTGAGCTCCCCACGCACACACACATGCACACGCACAATGAGCAAAACAAGTCAAGTGTGCGTTAATGATAATGTATAACCTTCAATTAGAGATACAGCAGAGCAATGCACCCACACTGACAGTAAGAGAAACAATGAGAGATTAAAGATACAAATACAGGAGGTGTGTGAGAGAGAGACAGAGAAGATAAAGCAAGAGATGGAGAGAGAAAGAGGAGTTTTATAAATATAGACATTACTCTGCTCCCCATTCTGCATCTAATTTACATTAAAATCCTGCATGCATTTACTATTAATGCACAGAGGAGAGGAGAGGAGAGGAGAGGAGAGGAGAGGAGAGGAGAGGAGAGGAGAGGAGAGGAGAGGAGAGGAGAGACACACAGGGAAATAGAAAGTTAAGATGAGGCCATAAGGAGGAGGAAGAGGAGATTGTACCAGTATGTTTCCACCACTCCCAGTGTTTTCTGTCCCCGCAGAGCTCTTACAGAGAATTACAGCATCAGCCTCCATCTGTCCTTTGAAGCCCATTAAACCACTTCTGTGTGCTTGATACAACACAGGGATAAAACAGGGCCAACAAGGGGCGAACTCAGGAACAACCCAGGGACAACACAGGGCCAACTCAGGGAAACATGAGTCCAATTCAGGGCCAACACTGGAAAAATTCAGGGACAACATGGGGCCAACTTAAGGAAATGGGACTGACTCAGGGGCAACATCGGTGCAGTTCTCAGATGCTCATTACAACATTTCTGTCTGCTTAAACACAGGGCCAAATCAAGGCCAGGACAACATCGGTCAAATTCATGGCTAACTAAGGGCAAACATGGGGTCAATTCAGTGACAACATTGACCCAATTCGAAGGCCAACTGGAGGGAAAACTTCTAGACAACTAAAGGATCAAATCATCAAGACAAACACAAAAACATCTGACGTGTTGATGAAAAATGTAAAAAATAATTGATCCCTTTTCATTTGTTTGCTCAACTGGAGAAATGGAAGATAACATTTAAAACAACTGTCCCCTCTACCTCACTTCATTGTTTGTGCTCCTGCTTGAATATGCAGATAATAGTGTGTGTGAGTGTGTGTGTAAACGTGCATGTCTCGTGGCTAACAGAGTGTTCACGAGACATTAGTCTAGCGATGCAGCAGCAGTTATGTCAACCACAAAGTCAGTTTTATGTTCAATTACACATGGTCTCTGGTCATGCGAGTTGATGCTGTCCTCTCTCTGGTTTTCTTAGCAGCTGCTGTCTGTCTGGCTGTCTGTCTGGCTGTCCATCCTGCTGTCCGATGTTTTGTTTTGTTTTATTTTGAATCAATGGAAGGGTTGACTGAACACTGTGCTGTCTACTACAACCACGTCGACCACTGGAGAATAACCGCCTTGCTTAAACGAACCTTTAGGATGGGCAAGAAGACAGGGAAAAGACCAAAATAAAAGACTGCAGCCTAGGAAAGAGAGGAACACGTAAAAGCTTTCTCAGTCCTCTGGACAGTTAAGAAAACAGAAGAAGAAGAAGGAGGTGAGAGGAGGACAATAAGCAGGAAGAGGAGGAAGGAGGACAGTGTTCATTGCCACAGTAATCAGATGTCTTGTGACTAAGAGATTTTTACTATCTCTTACTATATGCTGAACTGATATGAGGAGAAGGGAAAAACAATCGAGAATTTGTTGCAGACATTGTTTTACAAACTTTATAAAGATTCTTTTATCTCAACAATTCACAAAAAATGTGCGATTTGTTTAAGGGAGTCTGGGGCTGATTAGCAGCCACCTCAAATTCACAGAGGACAGAGATCCGACCTCGATGAGGATAATGAGAATGCATCAGAAATACCAGGTGTAAACACAAAGGCAAGATCAAATCGTCGATACAGATCCCGTTTTAAAACAAGGTATACACGGGGTGTTTCTTCAACTGCTTTCTTGCATTTCATGCTGTTAATGAGACCGTAAACAACGACCGGCAAACAACAGAGGAAATCTCTCACAGAAAGTATCTGCTGGCTTCACCAGAAGTCCGGACACATTGGCTGATCGGCTCCAATGACAAATCAACGCTGTGGAAAATGTCGTTCATAAAGATTCACCTTTTTGGGATCATAAATGATAACTTCATGATAGAGGTTGAGATAATTTACTTTGGACTAGTATGGATCCAAATTAGGAGGAAGTAGAGGAGGAAGATGAAGAAAAGGAAGAAGTAGAGTGAGAGGAAGTAGAAGAGAGGAGGGAGAAGAAAAAGAGGAGGAAGAAGGGGAGGAAGAGGAAGAAAAAGAAAAAGAAAAGAAGAAGAAGAAGAAGACATTACTTTATTTCACTGTTACTGTTTCTCAGCATTCAGTCGCTGTACATAGAGCAGGCTTTACTGCAACACTGTAGCCATGGCAACGAGACAGGATGATAATTATGGATGAGTCTGGTACAATCATTTCTTTATCTGTGCGTGTGTGTGTGTGTGTACTGAATAAAAGTCAAAGCTGTAAGTTCATTATGCAATAAATGTTTGGGTTGTTGATCTGGTACGCATCTGTTTAGTAATCACACACACACACACACACACACACACACACACACACACACACGCATACACACACACACACACGATAAGGCATAAGAGGGTCTGTTGCAGAGTCTTATACTTGCAACCAAGGAGAAAATAGACACTCAGCAACACTCAACAACATTTAGGAGGAGAGGCGAGGAGAGGAGAGAAGAGGAGAGGAGAGGAGAGGAGAGGAGAGGAGAGGAGAGGAGGAGGAGGGAGGAGACAAGAGGAAACAAGAAGAAAGAAAAAAGGGAGAAGAGGAGAAGAAGAAGGAAACAAGACAGTGACACAAAATTGAAGCGTTTGAGTAAAGTTTAAGTACTTCTCCTCCACTACTTCCTGCTGCCTGTGAAAATTTGATGTCTTTATTCTGGTAATAAAATTCTTACACAAACATCTTCTATTAGTTAATGTGTTTATTGATCGTTCTCTTTAATCACCACCGGGGGCACTGTGTTGTTGATGTGCAGACGTTGATGGTGGACATAAACCAACGCTGAGTTAGAGGCTCTTGGCCTCAGGAAAGCCCTTCTTCCTCCACCAAATATCTAATGTCTCCTTGGCAGATGTTGAGGAGCAATAACATTAGACAGACTGCACCGCCGGGGCAGACAGTTATGCACTATTACACTAGATAGACTTCTACCAATGGTTCCTGGGCAGATGTAAAAGGCAATAAGATTAGACAGAGTCTGCCACCAACTGTCAAATGGACTATAACGTCAGATCACAGGCCGTGGGGAGATACTAGACCGGGCTGAGAGGCGGGAAATGACAGAAGTAACTGCCAGTTTTTTCTAATTCTCTAAGTTTGTTTGTTTGTTTGTTTGTTTGTCTGGAAGAGCTGGAGGTGAAGTCTGAGTCAGAGAAGTTCTCAGTGCACAATTCACAGTTTGTGCCTTTAAATGAGATTATTATTTTTTTTTTTTATTCTCACAGTTTGGGAACTTCCTGGCTGTCAAGCAGAAGAAGAAGATGAAGACTGAGAGTTTCCTGTCAAACACCGTCATTATGTTCGCTGACGTTTCTGCACTTTCTGCACAGACTGGTTGAAAAGTTTTTAAAAAACTGCTGCAAGTGTTCTACAAAAGTGTCTGAATCTGTTTTTATTACTGTTGCCAGCTCCTTCCTTCATTAAACGTTTCCATCCACCTGTTTTTATGCACAGTTTAAATGAATGCAAAAAAGTTTTCACACTTTACTTGTGACTTCAACATCACCTCCATTGAAGAGCCGAAAATTTCAGATCTGTGTGGAGCGATTAGGAGACTGTAACCTTTCCACAAATCTCATATTTATGTTGAGTTTTCCATCATTTTACCTTTGACTGAAGATCTTTTAGTTTGTTGTTGGATCCCTGAATAATTAACTCCACCTGGCATTTACGTCCATCAGCCAATTAACTCATATTCATATAACAAGAGCGGATGGAACAAGCATCTACTCATTTTTTATAAAGCAGAATTTTTGGGAATTCTGATAAACTATGGGCTACTTCTGAACGAAACTTTTGAATTTTGAATAATAAAAATCTGTTTTGAGATTGCTTGGTTTAGTTTAATGCTCCTTATATGAAATCTTATTTTATTTCTATTTTGAGTTTAATCTCTTCCATGCTGTGGCTCAGGTTGTATTAATTATATCTGGACTTCACAGGCTTAAGGTGCTGGATAGAAGTTTGAGTTTTGTTTTACCTGAAACCTACAACAACCTTATCTTCATTTTAACGAGCTTCTTAAATGTGAAGATTTGCTGTTTTTCTTTGTTATTCATGACAGTAAATGAAGGGTCTTTTGGTTTTAGACTGTTGTTTTGTTTCCGACAAAACAATAACATTTTTAAAATTCAGTAATCAGCATGTTGCAACCTAAAGATGATAATTAATAATTTAGGTTACCTTATCAAACAGTCTTTTAATTTACCTGAGGCCTTATATCAAAGACAGGCCTTTATCTATAATTCATCTTGTTTTATAAGTATACTAAACAATATTTTTAAAAGCCTTCGCATTTTCTTTTTCATTTAACAGTAAAATTTTTTTTGTCAATAATTATTTCAGTCAGTTCCTCTTTTTTACCCATTTTTGGATCGCTTTTAAGCTATCAAAAATTAAACACTTTCTTTAGATGTTTCACATTTAAAGCCTACCAGAGGGTCAGAGGACACAATCACTTTCCCTTTTAATGTTTAAACTAGGGCTGTCAGGCAGTTAAAAAAAAAATAATCCAATTAATTACAGGATTTGTAATTAATTAATCTAATTAATCGCATTTTAATCTCATATCTGCTAAAGGTACCCAAATAAAGAATTCGAATTCAAGGACATTACAAAAGTGTATTGCATGACTAATCAATTGAATACACTAAGAAGAGAAGAACTTGCCGTTCAAAGGCCCGAGTAACGATGTGCTCGCCTCGCTCCCCTGAGTCGCCTCCATGTCTGTTGTCACCCTGCTTTGACAAGCGACTAGGGCTGTAACGATACACCAAACTCACGATTCGGTTTGTATCACGATTTTTGACCCACGGTTCGATACAAACCTCGATTTTTTTTTCTTTTCTAAATTAAACATTTTATTTATGTAACATTTCAATAACTTATGTATATGATACTTGTCTGATAGTATCAGATGTGCAGTATTGTGGAGGGCGTGTCTATCTGATGGTCTGTTAACTGCACACATCCCTCACTCAACTTAATACAGAGAAATGTCCCACAAAACAACGTTACAGAACCAAACTAAGGTAGCGTAGTAACTGTAACTGTAACTGTCTTTGGCAACAAATTAAAAATACCACGGCTGTACGTGGAGAAGCGTCCTTCCTCCCGCCCGTCCTACAGACTACTCGTCACATTTCTGCCATGCGTCTGTCACCGGCAAAAACACTTTACCTCACCGAGTATTTCTGATGAAAAAAAATCTCTGCGATGGTCAGCCCTCCGGACCGAGACTTCAGTGAACTTTACCCCGGAAGACAGTCTCCGTTGGTTTTGATTGACAGGGGAGACTCCGGGAAACCCCTTGAAAACACACACACATCATCACCATGACGTGTACCGTCACGTCTCTTTAGGAGCCGCAGCGCCGGCTTTCTGTGTGAATAAGGCAGCGGTTCGTCTTTACAGCGATGTTTCGCTCTGTGTGAACAAACAACGGCGGAGAATTGGCGAACGACCGCTGCGGTGTTAATGTAGCGTTACTTACAGCTCATAGGGCTGATCTGGACTGGAAGTTGTGTCGCGATTCTGCCTTCTCACAGCGCGAGACAGGTTCGTGGGTCTGAGTGTCGTCATTTCAGCTTCGATACGTGTATCATTACAGCCCTACTAGCGATGCAGGTGGGAAGTGACGTGCCACTGCCAAGCAACAGACGGGTTATTCAATGGGCCAAATTTAAAATGCTCCTGCATTGAATTGCCACTCAGAATCTCAGAATTAATTGTGTTAATTTTTATAACGCGTTAATTTGCAGTGTAATTAATTAATCTAATTAATGCATTAAACTGACAGCCCTAGTTTAAACATCTGATGGCAGTGTTGAGTCTAAAAAACAGTTGCTTAACTTCGAATGGAAAAAATAACTAAACACTGCATAGTTTGAAACACTGCTTAAGGTTACTTACTGTTACAACACTGAGATTTTAGAATAAGAAGTAGCAGGCTTTACAGAAGCTATCAGCTATTCAAATGCTGTTCTTACATAAATGTAAATTCAAGCATGTGTCAGCGATGAAGACAAACATCCAACTAAAGCATCCTCATATCACACGTCCTCACCTGAGTCGGAGCTGTACATGTAGACGAACTTGGTCCAGTAGAAGTGCTCCAGCAGGGCCATGAGGGGCTCCTGAAGCTGGGGCCGCAGCTGCAGGACGAACTGGTTGTTGGTCTGAACGGGGAAGGACGGCGTTACGAAGCAGACGTGCAGAGAGCCACAGAAAGACATCAGCATGTTGACCGTCCGCCGATCGTACAGACCCATGATGGCGTACACACCCTTCGAGAACTGAGAGCAGACTGGGAGAGAAGGAAACAGAGGAAGAAGAGAAAATAAGGAAAAAAAAGTTGTTGTTTAATCATTCGTCAGAAGACAGAAGCTGAACTGATATGAGTGTTGAAAAAGGAGGAATTTACTCAGAAGTAAGGTGGATGATTTGGTCTTAAAATGATATTTTTAGGTTATAGCATAATACACAATGTATATCTTAATATTTTGAAATCGCCTCAAAAGCACTTCATAAATGTTATGGCTAGATGATAATGCAAAAACCTCATAGGGATGATTATTGGATCTTTCATAACATATAAAAATAATGAGATTTTAGATCAATAAACATCAGTAATGTGGACATAATGCCAACGGGGGTAAAGATTGTTAGAGCAACTAGAACAGTCTGGGAAGCTTAGAAAACAACATCAATTCACTGTATTGTAGCCTTTAAAACCAGGAGACGAAATCACAACATTCAGTCTCACATCATAGTAACTTTACAATACAAATAATTTATTGTACAATTCAAACTCATATTAAGTGAATAATATTATACAGAAACCATTTTCCGACATGAGGGTGTGCATTATTTTAAGATGACCCTGCAGCTCATGTATGTATGTATGAATGTATGTATGTATATTTGTATGTATATATAATACATCTATACATATATATGCATATATATAAACACATACATGTTTAGTTTTATTGGAATAATGTAAGCATTCAATTCAACAAAATATAATATAACAAAGGTCTAAGAATTTTAATACAGAAAGCTTGCATATTATACCTTTAAATATTAAGTTTATGGTTGAAGTCTGTACTTGTAAAATCCTGGTATTTATGTGGTGAACTAAGCCCTTGTTATGTTTTCACTCCAACATCCACAGAGCATAATACACCTCTATCATATCTTTTCTACCTCCTCATCCCTCCTTCTCTGTCAGGATGTATTCTTCCATCTTCTGCCCTCTCTTGCACCTTCTGTCCTTTTCTTTTACATCTTCCTCTTTCCAATAATCTAATTTGTCTTGTTGTCTGTCTTGTTTTCAAGCTCCACTTCCTTTTTTCGCCCTAAAGTCCAGATTACCATACAAACCAAAAGTAAAATATAGTTCATATACTTGTTTTTCTGTGATCGCACTGAATGTCACAAACTTCTTGTCTGTCACAGAGAGATGGAATTCATCTTTGATGTGGTTCATACAGGTGCAAACAGAAAAAGAAAAAAGAGGCATGTGTTTGCGTAAAATGTAACTATATTCTATTGTTGAGAATACTAACTCTTTAATAGTTCGTTCATTTTGTGAATTACAGTTGGTATGAATGGTTTTTGAATATATTTGCCCCAGCCAGACAATTCAAGCTTTACCCCAAACCGTGACATCTCCTTCATTTTGTCACGTTTTTAGGCTGTTTATCTTTTCCATTTTAATAAACTCCTCTTCATCTCTCTTTAAGACAACATACACACTGTCATTTGTCATGCACATTTATTGTTTTATCTGCTTTTGTCTATTTTTTCAATCTGCAGACAACCCAGAAAAGCAAAATCTCAAATTGGTAATAAGCTAACAGATGATAAAGTGCTCTTATCTTCATGGTAGACAGACATAATTTCTGCTGCTGACTTATCTGCTGCTGTGTAGCCAATAAAGTTTCTTGTTTCACACAAAAGGCCTCCACATGGTAAATCCCCAAACGCACAATGACTATAATCAAATTACTCTTGCAGGGCTCCCTCACAGCCAGGGATTAAGTCTTAAGACAAAATAATACTCTCTTGCTGAGGCGCCACAGTAGTTCAGTGAATCATCGTCTTATTTTATGGTCTTGTGGGTACAATCCAATTTACACTGTATAAAACATGTCCATAGTATCTTTGGCATCACCTGCATCATGCAACATCCTCATTTGGACAAAAACAAATGAAACTTGAGTGGAGGAGAAATACGCAAGAGGCATCCAGCGCAGCTAAGTAGGATAGTTTGAGACAGCTGTCAATCAAAAAAACATTTTAAAACATACTCCTCTTGATGGCTGCATGTACTCTTAATCATTACAGTCTGAACATCAACCAACCTTTTTCATCAGTTTTAAAGGTGGAAGAAGTACTCAGATTGTGTACTTAAAGGGATAGTCGGAGTCTTTTGATGTCTGGTTGAGTGAGGTACTTATCCCTGCAGTAGATGACGGCGGCAGTCTGACGGCAATGTAAAGCACCGATGCTGCAGGTTAGATTCTTGCAACAAAAATAAAAGCCAAATTACAGCACAAAGAAAGCGCATCTGCCATTGTGCAAACAAAACAGGAAGAGGCTTTGTCTGCCCGGTCACTATCACCACATAACATGGAAACTCTATACTGCACAAGAGAGAGAACCCATTGATGGAGGAGGCAAAGGAGGTGAAAAGGGAGAGGGATAGAAACCAAGGTAAAACAAGAGTGAACAGTCGGGCATTTACTCTATGGAGAGCGCTCCAGTGTTGTGTCAAAGTCTGTTCCCCCGTTGATATGTGTTTCCCCTTGCCACCGGGACTTGAGACGCTTCAAAGCTGGCATTCTTTCTACAAGAGCAGTCAATAACAAAACCTGCCTACATATCAATACTACCAGGTGTTTTACTCTGCCTTTTCACAGCACTGAGAGCAGGGTTTCAAGGCAAACTGGAATTCTTACAGTTTTTTTACTGCTAGCAGTAGCGATGTTGCTAACAGCACCAGTGAACAGCTAATATTCGTCATTTCTTATTTGCTGATTATATTTTGAATTGTTGACCGAAATCAGTGAAATAACTTACCTAAGTTAAGTAGTCGAGTGAAGTATCAAAAAAGGGAAATACTGAAGAAAGGTACAAGTATTTCAAAACTGTACTTAAAGCAAAACTCTTGCCAAAATACATACTTGTATAAATGTACTCAGTTAATTTCATCCACTGTTGTTTTGGTTTTTTTAGATATTCTCTAAAAAGCATTAAGTTTATCCCAATGTTGGTGCCACAAATAAAGTCATAATGTCTTAAAATCAAGGGGTTCCAAGTGCATTTTACAAAAATACAAATAAAGCAGAGGAACAACAAAATCAAATTATACATTTTTGAAAAACAAACAAAGTTTCATTCAATCAAGTTTTTGAACCATAAAACCCAGCTTGTCTTTGTTTCCGTCCATCTACACCTGATTAAATTCAATGAACAACAGATCACAATTCAATAGATCAGGATTAGACAGATGTCTGCATCTATTCTGTGTCTGTATGTGTGTGTGTGTGTGTGTGTGTGTGTGTGTGTGTGTGTGTGTGTGTGTGTGTGTGTGTGTGTGTGTGTGTCCTTGGTGCAGCCTCACATCCCCATCGGCCAGAGCTAACATGCTAACAACAAGCCTGGACCCTCAGAGCAATGCTAACACTGGAAACAACTATTCCCTCTGGGGCGATGCTATCATGCTAACAATAGATGTTTGCCTTTGGGCAAATGCTATCATGCTAACGAGGTATCTGTCTCTTAGCATTAGTGCTGCTTTCCCACTGGGACGACAGATCGCTCCTTCATCAAAGAGGGTCAGGCAGCAGAGAGGCGACAGATGTTGTGAGCCTTGGGAATCTTTGTAGTTATTTGTGTTTAGGTCAACAACATGGCAGTCAAGATGTGCAACCTACGAGATTAAGTCAAGCTAATTGATGTTATAAATACATGAACTACTGTTCTTCTGTAATCAACGAGCTCTGTGAGTTCATGCATCTTATTCTTATTACTTGATCATTATCATTCAGTTTTTACTCATTGGAATCATGTTTTATAGTGTATTTTAAAATATATAACAAAAACACAATGATTAATCTTTACTATTATCATCACGTAAACTTTTGATGTTGCACGGATTCAAAAAACGACAACCTGTACAGCTCATCTCATCATCTCATCCATGCTATCCACATTTGCTTGTCTCTTTTTCTGTTGCCGTTATCCTGCCTCTTGAACAGAAAGATGACGACCCCATTCTTACGCCTCCCTTCAAAGTTTTGTTTGTTTCAACAACAGCAGGAAAAATCTGAAATGAAGGAGGTTTGGAACGAGGTTAGTCTGTTGGTAAGTGCTTTTTAATTCACTTTAGGTGGAACTACACAAGCAGATCCTCTCTGCTTCCAGTCTTTCTGCTACTAAGCTAGCCTAAAAACATCCAAACAAAAACGGACATCAATCAATATTCTATTTGACTCTGTTAACAAGAGAACTTCCCAAAAAGTTGATATGCTCCTTTAAGTACAGGATTTGGAGTACTTAATTCACAACTGAAAGCAATCGCATTTTGCAATTTTAATTTGAACTGCTGCGAATGGCAGGCTAAAATAAATGAGGAGCAGCAGAATCTGGAGCTTTTTTTAATTAAATCTTCCTGTTCACTTTGCCAGTTGTCACTGAAGTACAGATCCTTGATTTCAAAGGTATCATCTATGTTGGCTTAAAAGTTGACAAGTTAAAAAAGAAAAAATTTGGACAGCCAAAACTGCATTATAACAAGGGAACTAAATCGCTGAGAAAGATATGGTGGAAAGGTCCAGAACAGTTCAGCTGAACATGTAGTAGGAAGTCAGGCATTAGCTTTTAATATCAGCCTACAATTATTTCTTAATAAACAATAATACAATTAAATAAATCAAATGTTTTCTGGTCCCTGAGGGAGGTACAGTACCTGCTACATTTAATTAATGCCTGAAAGCATTAAATTATCCTATTTTTTGGTCTTGAAATCAATGATGAGAAAATCATCACACCTTCTATCGTCATCACTGATGTTTAATATCAATATCAATGGAGACAAATGTTCAACAAGGACACTCATCATACCATCATGCAGACAGATCTGACCTCGCCTCGTAACCACTGAGGGTCCTCTAGTCACACATCTCGCTCCTCCCCACCTGAGGCTTTTAGACAGAGCTTTATTTAAACACAGCCCAGAGACGACGCCAAGCGCCACAGGGCCCACAGCTGAGACCGAATCTACCCACAGAGCTGTTCATCCTCCTGACAACATCCGTCCATCCATCCATACAGCACATCTGTCTTTGACAAATAATAATCAAAGGAAGATCGTTCAGCTGAGGGGTATTGGTGGGTAGTTGTGAGGACATCTTATAACCAGAGGCTTTCACCATCATCATCCTCCACTGGCTCCATTCACGATGACCCACGGCTCGACTGCATTTGCTTCTCTGCTGAAAAGACGAGACAGGGCGGCCCGGAGACACACATCCAACGATCGGGTCATTGTTTCACTCCGTCGTTCTGCATTCCCATCACAGACACTTTTCGCTGTCGCTTTCCCAGAATGACACGCAGCCGGGTCGGAAACAGAATGAGCCGTCATCCCAGCAACAAACACTCGATTGTGACATTTATATTGGCTGTTTGTTTTGTCTGAAGTGACTTACATGTGAGTGCAGCGGTTGATTCAGGTTGAAGTCTGTGATAGCTGACATTACAAGCAACCAGAAATAGAAAAGTCAAAGGTCACAGACAATACATTGGAGAATAGACAACACATGGTGAAGTCATGGATCAATTGTCATGGGGGAATTCAGGTCAATTATGAAGAGGTTTTTATAACGAGATTTTTCTGTCAAAGAAGAACATACACACACACAGACACACACACACATACACACACACATATATATATATATATATATACATATATATATACATATACATATATATATATACTGTATATATATATAAAAGAAGTCGAGCAAGTCTCTGCTCCCATCAATATTTTTCTCACTGAGGGGACTGCAACTCCTTTTCCAGTTAGTCTCAGAATCTGAGAGGTGAAACATCTTTAAGATACTTAAACAAGTCTAGTTGCCTACGACAGCCTACAGCACTCTGACCTGACCATGACCTGGATGGCTGAGAACCTTCATCAACAACTTTTCTCACTGTTCATTCACATTTCAAGAGTTCCTTTTTGTGGCATCCTATTCGCTGTCCGAAAGTGAATTTAATCGTTAACTAAAAATTATTAGTATTGAACTCCCAACTGTACTAAGCTGAAGTACTTCAATACATTTCACATTGTCACATTACACTACACTTTACTGTTTTAATGCTTCAAGTTCTCCAGAACAGAAGCATTAAAGTGCTGCTGTGTGTTGCACTCCATTAGGTTTGTTAGCTGTAAACTGTTAGCTCTGTTAGTTGTCAGCTCTGTTCACTCTGTTACTTGTTAGCTGTTAGCTCCCTTAGCCAAACACACAACAACTCTGCTGCCCTCCAGCTGCTAACAGCTAACAGCTAACAGCTAACTTGCTCTCTTGCGGATTTCAACACAAAATGATTTTAAATTGATTTTGTTACAAAAACCTTTTGATCACATTATGAGCAGCAGCAGACAATTTACTGACCATAAACCGTTACAGACCGACAAGTCTATCTACAGATGGTGAGCTGCCAGCCTGTTCATTTTTTGGGCAACCTCTTGTTTTTTAATTAAATTATGCATAGTTTTTCTGATCACAGTGAAATCATGATTTTGATGATCGTGTGGGCTGTCGAGGTTGGACAAAAGCAGGACATTTCAGCTATTTTTTTTTCTTGAAGCCTGTGCAATGACCAATTAACACAAGTGGTTTGACCAAATATTGTATTTTACCAAAAATCAGGCAGCTCAACAAAACGACTTCTGTGTTACAAACAGAAAATCATTCAGGATGGATCCCTTCATAAGAACACAAACTATCTGCTCAGCTTTTCTTTTTCACGCTGGATATCTTTAGAAAGTCTTGTCTCACAGAGTTGTTTTTTGTGGTTTACAGGTCCGAGGTGTCGACAACTGGACCTTCATCTCAAATAAAAAGAGGAGAGGAGGTTTTTATTGTAACCACTGTGCACCCGCCTCAACCTCAGGCTCTAATTAATGTGTTTAGTAGCAATGCTGAATAATAGATTAAATGGCTGCCTTCCTCAGGGTGATACACCACTCATACACACACATGCTGATTCACACACAAACACATATAATATTGAAACACACACACACACACACACACACACAGTCTAAAGTCATTTAGGC
The DNA here is from genome assembly GCA_963678695.2 of Diplodus puntazzo. Lineage (NCBI taxonomy): Eukaryota > Metazoa > Chordata > Actinopteri > Spariformes > Sparidae > Diplodus > Diplodus puntazzo. The sequence continues at coordinate 28,406,890 of OZ023167.1, read as the reverse complement.
TGCTGCTGCCCTGAAGGCATCAATGCAATAATCTCCTGCTGAGCATGCAGCTCTGACACAAACACACACACACAGACACACACAGACACATACACACAATAACACACCCACACAGAGGGAGAAATGGAAGCTCCCTACAAGTGTGTTCCCCTCAATAGACGCAGGTTCAAACCCTCATCTCTCTCTTTAAAGCCTGACTCTTATCTCAGTTGCCTTCATGTCTACATTTACATTTCAGTCGTCCACAGAGATTTACCCACAATTCACTCCTGAGGCAACAAATCAGCTGATCTACACAAACCACTCTCCATCCAAACCATACCAAAAACGACTTCTGGAACAAATTCCAGCAAAGCCAAATGCTGTTATTTAGCAGGAGAAGAAACCCTGCACAGAGTTTAGTGGCTTTCTGAACTGAAGCAGCAGCTGAGCACCCATAACAAACGGTTTCTTCAGTCAACAAAAAGATTCATCGGTCACTGACACATTAGCTACATGTCAGATTTACACAGCATCACAATTTTTGTGGAATTGGGGCTGTAGTATAACTTACCCAGACAAGAGATGTGAGTCAAAGAAAGGGGAGGTGCTCTAAAAACAACAGGAAGTTATTGAAGATTGGCTGCTGATTGCACTGATTACATATTTGCAAAACCTCTTTACATTTTTTATTGCATTACCAGAGTATAATGTACTTTATTAGTTTGACATTTATAATCTGCCGAAAGTAGGTTGTGGCAGCAGGTGACCTAAACGAATTGTCAGGACAATGACAACATCAAGTTGATAAAAAGTACTGACAATATGTAACATTGATATTTGGTTGTTTTTTTCAGTTTCAACCTCTAAAATTCTGTTCTTGTCAAATTATGATGATGATTGCAGGTCAGGCTGGACGCCATCCCAAAGAATCAGTATTTGACAAACTTGTAATGAGACTCAAAATCAACTTTCATACAAGTTGGACCTTTAAACCTGAAGATATACTTGCTGTGGAACCACACATTGCCTGCATTGTGCACGTAGTTCTTCACAGACTTGCCTATATAATACGTGCAGTGTTTCCGACAGAATCAGATTTTAATTGTGGCGGTGGCTGTCCAGCTGGGGTTCCGTTGAGCATGCATACCTGTGACTTCTGCCGACCGAGTCAGCTAACTTCCGGTTTAGCGCCAAGCTAACTTGAATGGGAAGTGGGAATAATTGGGTTTAATACCATTAAGGAGCACATCAGAGTAAACAATCACTTGGATTTGTCTGATAAACAGGCATGGACTGGCCATCTGGCGTACCGGGCAATGCCCGGTGGGCCGACGCACATTTTTGGGCCGGGCTGTCATAATTTAATCAAAAATGTATGTTATAAATCATTTTTATCGAACGCGACGGCCCATTGGTTGAATTTTCTTGAAGGACATTGAGCTATTTCAATGAAATCTCTCAGCTCTCCTCTTTTTTTTTTTTTTTTTATTTAAATCTTTTCTAAGAGCACAATTTAGAGGGGACGGCCCATTGGTCCATCTTCAATATAGACAGTGGACTGAACCAATCAGGATATATCGTACGAAAGCGGCCCCACCCCTCCCTGGCTGTCAGCTGTAACTTCTGCTCGTTTCACTGTGTTGAGCGTGAGGAGTGGCAACGTGGAGCAACCATAGAGTTGCGTGCTAAGAGAGTGAAGAATCTCACTGTGCTGCAAAATGTGCTAAAATCCCAGACATGTGCGCTGGAGGGGCTGCTGTAGCCTCCACGTCCTCTGTGACAGCAGTGCTCCAGCAAGGACAGGTGGAAGGTGAAGACAGCAGCAGCGGGCAGGAGAGGAGCAGCCAGAGATGCAGGCTGACTGACAGGGACAGTGTAGTACAGCCGGTAAGCAGGTAGTAACGTTAGGATAATACAGGGACTGTGAGGTGATGGAGGTAACGTTAGCTCTATTACATGTAGGCTAGAGTTCTCAACGGGTCGGACCGGCCCGACAACCCGACCGGACCCGCGGGTTCAGGCCGGCTTCGCGTGTGGTGAAGAGACAATTGATGCTGGTATGTCGGGCTGCGTCGGGTTCGGGCTTAAAAACCCGCTGGCCGGGTCGGTTTGTAATTTTCAGGCCCCTTGAAAACTCTACTTACATGAGAATGATGAGCAATGACGATTGATTAGTATCAATATTAATTGGTATTGCATAGTTCACAAAATCTGGCAGCCACGGCACCTTATTCTGATAAAATAGCAAACGGTCAAGGCTGAGAAGTGTTGGATGAGCAGCAAGTGTCCATTTTAGGCTCCATCATGGCATTTTAGATATTTAGGTTAAAGGTGTGTTGACAGGCTGCATAGTAGTTTGAATTTGTTGCAACCCTCTATGCTGTGGTTAAACATGTTTTAAAAAAACAGATTTTAAAACTGCTAAATGATAAATAAAAGCTTTGCAATTTAAGCATTACTAAAGTAAGTGTAAAAAAAAGTATAAAAGTATTATTAGCAAAAGGCATGCCCACATTGAATAAGAGTAACACAGTGTTAAATGCTTTTAAGACAAGTTGCTTTGCATGAGTTCATAAAGCAGCCCTGTTTTTAGCCTGATAAAAATGCATGTAATATCTTTTTAAAGGAAGGGGCACCTTTTAACCTGGAGAATTAGAATTGAGCTGCTATATCAGGGAAATTCAGAAAATACTTATTCGAGATGATTTCAATAAAAAGGATAAAATAATCAATTGAACTACACAGAGCAGACAAAAGTGGTGGAGTTAACAATAGATGCTAAACGTCTGAGATTTAGGATGCTGATGATACATAATGCTTGAAGTAGAATATACCTAAGGAGGTAGAACTATGTGTTGAGTAAATGTATTTATTTGCTTTCCACAATGGTTCTTTGACAGACTTCTAAAGACCTAGTTATAGGATTGAAAGGGTTTGTGAGCGTTTTTCCAGTCAAGTCAGTAAACATATGCACACCTCACAATAATTAAAGTTGGGTTTGGGATAATAGTAAAATACATTCCTTCGGGGAACACATACATAAATAACAAGTCGGATGTGCTCCGCTAATTATGAGGGGCCGGTCTGAGCCAAAAATGCCAGGGCCGATTTTTTGTCCCAGTCCAGCCCTGCTGATAAACGATCAGTAAAATAAAACTTACACCTGAATAAACAAGAAGAAAATGTTCAATCTTTATAATGAACACATATCAGCATGTATCTTTTAGGATTGTCACTTTGCTGTAGGACCATGCTTACCCTATTAACTGCAGTTCAGGTGCAACGAAAATCAGACAGCAGCTCACTTTACCACAGGGCCTTTGTGGGAGCTTGATTTCGACAATGAGGCCAGCCATCTTCTTTGCAGAGGAAGTTACGGTGAGGCCAACTGCGTTAAATAGTCCTTCTCCTCCTCTTCTTCGCTGATTTTACTGGAGGACTAAACACCACACAAAGAGGCGTGACGGTACACATCATGATGATGAAGTCGGTGTTTCCCAGGTGTCCCCCCTGTCAATCTAAACCTGCGGACAGTTAATAATCATATGGATGCTGTTATAATGTGTAGTGACTGAATTCTTGACCCACCAAACATCCTGGAAAGTGACGAAGATACGTTTTTCGCGCTAAATTACATAATTACATAATTACCATCAGTAAACCGGAAGCTGTCTGACTCACTTGCGGGGACGGAGGCTGTTTTCTGGGGGAAAGTTCACTGAAGTCTCGGTACGGAGGGCTAACGGTCGTGGTGATTCATTTTCATCACAAACACTCAGTGATTTAAAGTTTTTTGCTAGTGACAGACGCTGTTTTTCGGGAAGAAATGTGACGAAGAGTCGGTAGGACATGCGGGAAGGACGGACACTTCTCCACGTACAGCTGTGGTATTTGTTTTCCTCATAAGTTGCCAAAGACAGTTACAGTTACTACATTACTTTTGTTTGGTCCTGTAATGTTGCTTTGTGGGACATTTCTCTGTATTTAGTTGAGTGAAGGACCTGTGTAGTTATCAGACTGTCAGACCGACACGCCCTCACTCCGCGCCTCTGGACTATCCGTTCACACTGGGACGGTTCACCAATAATACAGCCCTGATACTACCTCCAGAGGCGGATCAGTGCTGGAGCGAAATTTCCCCCTTGTCCGCATCTGAAACTTTCACACAGAGGAGGGTGCGGAGAATTGGTGCAGGATCCCCGCATGCAAACGGCAGTGTGAATGGGGCTACTCCCTCACCCTTTATGTGAATATTGCATCTTACGTCCACGTTGCGTTAATTTCTGAGGCATGCACAACCGACGCTCAGAACTGATGCAGGATAAGTGAGCCAGTCCTAATGCGTACCCTTGTTTAAAGCAAGTATATCTATTGTAAGGTATGGTGACCAAAACCCATTGTCTGCTAAATGCCATTATATCAACGCCAAATATATTAAAACTTTAAACAAGCTGTTCTCAGAGGAAAAGTCAGTGAAGAACTTTCTCCTCTGATTGACATTTCTTCTCCAAAGTGGCTGAGTGCTCCTTTATGTTGTGCTGTTAAGTAGTGCTGCACAAAAAATCGTTAAAAAATCGCAATCTCGATTCACACATACACGTGATCTCATTTCTACACACAGCGATTCTGAAGCATTTTATATCTCGAGCTGAATCACAAACAAATGTTCCTATTTTTCTCCCGGATTTTTTGAAGCGCCCCCAAACGCAGCACTGCCGCTGCCTCCTCCCTGAACTTGTGGTAAAGCGTCTTTACAACACGAGATTCAGTGGAGGAAGCCCGCCTGCAGTTGAGTGTTTGGAAGGAGTGAGGAAGAAGCTGTTGTTAGACGGGGCAGCAAGCCGCCAATTTGCCTGTCCTTTTGGTGGCTAGGTCCGCGGTTTTAGACAAAGGGCGGCAAATTGGGGGTCTATTTTGGTCCGCCGATTTGCCGCCTCCGAAGGTACACTTATTTCCACCTTGCCTGCTAGATGTGCAACTGGACAGCCGCTGAGATCCGGGAGATGCTAGCGTCTCCTGGATCTCTAGCTGTATGGTTGTGTTAGCTTGTTGTTGTAGCCACAAGCTAGGAACGGTCGCTACATTCAAACTAAAAGCCCCCCGCTAAGAACCCAGTTCTAAACTCCAATGGGGTGCAATGTAAAGCTCTTATTTTGAAGACAAATTCGTTGTTAACTGTTCACAGCCCAACTTCGGGGCTTCATGTCACGTCACATGTTTACGCCTACCCCAGAGGCGGCTTTTGGAAAAGGATGCATATTATGCCTCCATTTTAGAAAGCCGATCACAGCAGCTATCACATTACACCTAGCCAAGTTACGGCCCCAATAAACACTGTACAACACGAGGTATTAAAGGACTTTTGTAAAAATCATTTCTCATCCAATGATAGAACTAGAACAAAACAAAAAAAACATTGCTTTGGCAGAGGCATAGTAGTATGCCTCTGCCATACTACGATGGGTTCTTTTTGTTTTGTTCAAGTTCATCAGTGCAATAAACATTTTGTAAAAAAAATCGTGCCAGAGAATCGTGATCTCAATTCTAAGCAAAAAAATCGTGATTCACATTTTTTCCAGAATCGTGCAGCCCTACTGTTAAGTGAAGTCTTCCCAATGTTGGGTTTTGACATCAACCTGATTTTAATTTCCAACTGCATTTTAATCTCTGTCCAATGTTACAGTCCAATGTCTTCTTGCCATTAAACTGACATCCGCTGCCAGCTGAGTTCACTGGTTTTGTTTCATACCGCGTAAACATTGATTAAAGAGACTGTAATGGAACTGGATATCCTAAGCTTAAGGTCTGTATCTGATCTGATGAAGTGTCCATGAGCAAGACATTAACATCTTGCAACCTCCAGGGTTGACCTCTGAGCTCACTGAGGAGTTTCCCTTCAGGAAGAAGTCAAACAACTGCTGGAATCCAACAATGAAATTTTTTTTTCATGTGTTTTAAACGTCAAAATTAAAAATAAAAATCTGCCCCCAACGGTTTTTCAGTGGACATAAAATAAAATCAACTGTAAAATGAAACAAACATTGCAGTGTGTTTCCTCGTTTTTCTTTCACTACCCTAAGTTTTCTGTGAATAAACTGCCTCTCCCCCGTGACTGTGACTCTGTGGCATCTGATCTCGGTTCTGTTTTGTTCGACATGAAACTAAGGCTCAAGATGATTAATTAAAGATAATCCCTTTGTCTCTGCTGCTAGTCCTCCTATCTGAACACCGGCTCTTCCTTTATGTCATTATTTGCCAAATTGTGTTGTCAGAGATAAACGTCTTCCCAGGCGATACAAACAATGCTCTTTTTTTTCAACGCTGCACTTTATCCTCATTTCACATTTGAGGCATTCAACTGAGCGTGTAACTACAAGTTAGTCCTCAAGGGCAAAATGTCACCAGCAAACCAAATCAGTTCTCTCTCCCTTTCCCTCTCTCCATTGTGGCTTCCTGCCTAAATGTCTCTGACAAGATGTATTTTTTATTTTATTTTTTTATTTTCTACACCAATAAACAATAAATAATACAAACTACGGGGAGCAGGGCAGCCTTGTCCTATCCTTCTGTTGTCTCAATCTGTAGCCTCCTGATAAGGGAAGCCCTGGCAGCAAAACAGAAGAAAAAAACATTTAATTTCCCCTCCGTCTCTCCGTCTCTCTGTCTCCCCGTCTCCCCGTCTCCCTCCCTCCCTCCTCTACCTCCTCCTCCTCCATCTGAACCCCAGGGAGGGCAGCGAGTTAAAATGTTAGTTAGCTGCCTCTCATGTAACTGCTTTTTTACTGGATGGAGTTTATATTTAATTTGCTAACTGAAAAGGGTAACAATTCAGAGGACGGGGATTTCTACATTTTGAACACTTGTCTGTTTGTGCTGGTTTCAGTATTTGTCTTAGCATGACATGTCATACCCCTTTTTCAGGGTTCATGAGTTCATGATATGCACTTAAATGCACCATTATGTCCCTCTGTGTGTCCAACTCCCACCAGAAAAGAAGCAACAGCAGATCTACAGAGATGACTGACACCAAAAAGCGACGGTAAAAAATTACTTGCCAGACTTACTCGTCAAACGGGAAATACACCAAGATTTGGTGCTTACTATACTGCACTCCTATAATCTTAAAACTACATTTAACCTAGTTGTTAAAGCTGTGTACGATAAAGAGCAGAGTTTGCGTATCTACCAGCGGCTAATGATTAATCCATTAGTCTATGAAGCCAGATGATACCTTAAAAGAATAAGGCAATTATTTTGCAATGAGGCAAAACAAAACTACAATATCACATTTACAGTAATGGATATCATCACATTTTGCAGTTAAACCAAAGTCAGTTCTCTCTGTTTGCAGCTATAAAACCCAGTATGACGTGACCCTCTAGCTGACTCCATGTCGAGACAAACTTGTTTAATTCTACAATCCTGCAGGTGAACGTTGCAACAGAGCGATTCAACAGCCCGAAAAATTACCTGAGCCTAAAAAAGAGAAACTTTCATTTTCTGTACTCTGAGGACTTTTCCTCCATTTCATTCATCTCTGCTGATGGATGGATTTTCTGCTGCTCAGCCCAAACCTATTACCTTAGACTGGGCAAAAAAAATGAAAAAAAAAAAAAATATTTATATATATATGTATACATATATAAATATTTTTTCATGAAATGGTCCCGTCCAGGATTTTTAATGTGCAGCAGGGTGCGAGTTCATGACACCATCAGCAGAGCTTGAGTCAGTGTTAACATGGGGTCACACTCAGGTTACAGATCCATTCAAAACCCAGTTACATGGTCTATTGGACTGAGATGCTCACTCTACCTCCCTGTCTCTCCAGATTCTATTCATTTCACTTCTATTCAGTCCACCTCCATTCAATTCAAACTGATTTGCTGGCGTGAATGCTACATCATGTCGTTTTGCCAAAGTGCCTCACGCCATTTGGATTCTTTCATAACAAGATGTGTTTATTGTTGCAGAAACACATTCATTTAGATCCAGACGTCTCTCTTTCTCTCTCTCTCTCACCTCATCTCCTCTGGTGGTCTATGGTGGCTTTTAAAAAGGTCATGACCTCTGTCCTTATACTTTTCTCAACCTCTAGATTAATTAAATGTTCCCTATTTATGCTGACTTTCAGGCAGGGACGGCGCTACACCGGGGCTAGGGGGTGCTATAGCCCCGTCAAAAATCTGTGTAGCCCAGTTAAGCCCCTCAAGCATTCTATTTTATATTTTAAAATATATATATATATATTTTAAGTTAGAAAACATTAAAAGTTCACAAGTAGCCATTCTGTTCCAATCCAATCCCCGCATCCTTGCGTGTTTGTGCTGCGCCTATGCCCCATTGATTGGTGTACCCTATAACCTGTGTGTGTGTGCGTGTGTGTGTGCCTATGTGTGTGCCTATGTGTGTGTGTGTGTGTGTGTGTGTGTGTGTGTGTGTGTGTGTGTGTGTGAAGGGACAGGAGGCGAGAGGAGGGGCGGGAGGAGTCTTTTGTTTATAATCGCACATTTTTCTCGGGCTCATTTGTCCATGCCCGTTTCTTTAAGAAGCAAAGGGAACTTGAGGCTTCTCAGCAGCCCATCGAACTTAAACTGTCTGATACGTGCTGGTCCTGCCAGTTCTACTCACTGTGGGCAGTGCAAAGACATGGGGCACACGTCGGAGCTCCAAATGTGCGTGATATTAATCTGTGTTCGTTTGGTAACGCCTCGCTGCATGTTCAATATGCAGCTGTTTTTGTCTGAAATAGTTAAGTTTCATTTTGATCGAAAGTAAACAGAGTCGCATGCATAAACTTCTCGTCCAGCGTCCCGTTTATACACAACAGTTAGCTCACTTGTGTTTTGAATAACTAGCGCGTGTGCGCATGTATGATGACCTCCGACCCGTGACATGTAACCCGTGACCCGTACAAGAAGAGATCAGACTGGCCGTCCTGTACGTCAGTCAGGTGGCATAGAACCAACCTGTTGTTTTGGAGAGCCATATGAAGCAAGGCAGAGGCCCTGTGCGCCAAAGTCGGTGTCGCAAAACCACCGCAGCTCCCACAAGAGAAGAGACAATCCCAACAGCCTCATCATCTGCAGGACTATGTAGTTGAAGCTCCAATTCAGAACATCCATCCATGTCCTCGCCGGATGAACTCCGAACATTCCAAACTCATTCTACCCTGTCATTGATCGACTGGTGAATTAAATGACATGACGGGTTTCAACAGAAGCAGATGCAGTTCTCATGGGCGTCAGCCCTCAACCCCAAAAATGCCACATTCCTTGAAAAGGAGAGCCTTGGCGCAGTTGTATGGGATCAAAAAGGATGACCTGCTGGTGCACCAAATGCGCCGGCTTTTGGAAAGGACAAAAAGAACAAGGCGAAACAGTCAGCAGCACACTGGAATTTATGTTGCTGAAACCTTACGACGACTCCTTTAAGGACATCTATAAACATTTGCGCATATCTGTTACACTGCCTGTAACCTTCGCTTCATGTGAGCGCAGTTTTTCCTGCATGCAGCGCATAAAAACCTACCTGAGAAACAGAATGGCAAACCCTCGACTCACCAATACACGCATTTTCCTCCTGTAAAACAACTCTGGTGAGTTTTTTCCTGACGTTGCGATCATAGGCTGGTTGTGATACATTTGATCTGATGATGTGACATTTAAGTTAACAGGCACAGGGTGTTTGCACTTCTTGTTGTGGCTTTGTATATTATTAATTCCATTTATGACCTCATGTCTGGTTAATGGCGGGTGATTGGTCGCTGTCCGGTGCTGAATCTCTCACCTTTACACGTGAAATAGTTTTGCCATTGCCTTGTGGTCGCTTGTATTAGGCTTAGTTATTTTGTTAAATATTCTTTGGCAAAATTCAGTTAAAACTACTTTATATCGAACCTGCTCATGCTCTGTATCGTCGCTGCTTTTATTTAAAAAATGAGAACCTATTCATAAAGTAACTGAAGTCATGAAAATCAAGTATTTTCTTAGCACCTCCACATTTCGGTCAAACTCCCTATTAGCACCAGGAGAGAAACAATCCTGGCGCCGTGCCTGCTTTCAGGTTAATTATTTTTCCACATGTATTATTTTTATTTCCACATTAACTCTGCCAGTGTTTTTACAGCCACGGCTGTGCTGAGGGTGGTGAGTGACTATATAGCTGACATCACAATCTTACAGAAACCCTTAAATGATCAGTTTCTAAATACAGGCTGTGCTTTTGAAAATTAAGCATTTTGAGTCTTTCACAGTATTTATATAGCACCTGAACCTGCTTTATAGTCATTAAACACATGGAAATATCCCTTTTTATAATGTTGGACTTTTGTAGGAATAGTTTGACATTCTATGTCTTGGTGAGAGTCAAGTCACAAAAGTCACGCCCCCCGTCCGGTGGACCCAAAGGTGGACCTTATATCCATTTGAATTATGTCATGATCTACACTTATGTTTGTAGATTTTAAAGATAATTATCTAGACAAAAAGTCTCTATCATCTGGTTTTGTGTTAAAACTGCTCAGTTAGCTACTTCTTCTCGCTCAGCAAACATCACCAACACCAACATGGCTGCAGCAGTCTCCACTGTCAAAGTTGCTCACTTGTAGAGATGACAGATCAGCCCGACCTCCTCGAGCTACAACTCAACATTTAACCACAAGAAGGTGCTCCTCAGGAAAACACATTTTTAGTGTTTAAAGTCTGAACAAACAACTAATGTGGTTGTTTTTCTGGTACGGACAGACTCTCAATAAATGATGTGTTTCTGTCTGAACTGAGCTTGAAACGTCTCTAAGTCTCAGCTCTAAAACATCCCTTTCTCACTGAAGGATAGAAAAATACAAACTGAAAATGTTAGACAATAAACTATACTGGCCCTTAATAAGCACAAAGGAGAGAAAAATAAACAGTGTATGTGCAGGGTCTGCAAAATATTAGCAAGAGAAAACACTGCATTAAAGAAAAAAACACAGAAAGGAAATATCAAAAGCATGAAATATGCAAATGAGAATAATCTTTGGAACAAATGTGAAGACCTAAGCAAAGTGGAACAGTTGGTAAATATGAGAAACTGAGGAAATAAAGAAAAAAGATATTGCAAACTGTCCAGACAGAGAGACAGAAATCCTCAGAGGGTTCAGTCCTCCAATGACAACACAAACAGTGACAGATCGGAGACACATCACAGGTTAGTCACTGACTGTGTATGTGTCTGTGTGATGATGATGATGAGACAGGCTCTGCAATGTGTGTGTGTGTGTGTGTGTGTGTGTGTGTGTGTGTGTGTGTGTGTGTGTGTGTGTGTGTGTGTGTGTGTGTGTGTGTGTGTGTGTGCGTGTCACACTGCATAATGAAGATGACTGTGTGACACAAATAGCCATAACAAGAGCAGGAAGTCTCTCGAGTACTTGTGTTATGAGTGCCGATGTTGACTGTGCACTATTTTGCACTCAGTTTTTGAGAATTCAATGTGCGTTCATATTTCGCCTGAACAGGAAGTGATGACGCCCTGACAGACATCAACAACAGTCACCTCTGAAACTTCTTCTGAAAAACAGAAGATGTATTATTTTTCATTTTCTCTGAGAAGCCTGGAGCTGCTGCCACACTGTCCGCAATTGTCAAAGACTGTTGTTTGGTCCACCACTTTGAACCAGACTGAAATATCTCAACAACTAATAAAGGCATTTTCATTTCACTGGGCCAGTTTTAGCCATTTTTCAGCAGCATCCTAGAAGTGGCTCTCCACTCTGCTGCACAGAGATTTTTATTTTTATTTCCTGTTACCTATACGTCTTCAGACGTAAAACACAATGGTGTGAATGTGATTTTTGCACACAAAGTCTTGAAAAGTATAGGTGTTGAAGTTTGCGGATAGAAAAATCAAGAAGTATTTTTATGTGCTGTGCTTCCAATTTCGCTGGGAGTGTTTTCTGAAATGAAATGTAAATACTGTTTATACATTACTGAGATCACATTGGACTGCAAACAACATTACTTCCTTGCACATGAAATTACTGTATTGGCTGATGCTTAAATGCCTAATGAGCATGTTTTCTCTGTACAGTAACAGCAGATGTTGTTGTTGTCACAGTAATGAGGATGCAGCTGCAGGTTTTACCATCAAACTCACAGTTGATTTCATTCACATGATCCATGTGTCCAGAACTCCCTCTTGGTGCTCTGCTGCTCTCCCACCATCCCCCTGCACAGATGCACCCTATTGCGTCTACTGTATACTGCGTACTATCACTGCATCTTCACTGAACAATTTCATCATCGAGCCCACTGTCCACCGTCCAGAATCAATGTTTCATTTTGATTTTTTAACACACAAAGGGCATGTAACAAAATAAAATAGTTCCTGTTTTGACTCCAGAACTGTTGTTGTCTGGGAGTTCAGCCTTTTCCAGTTTATTGCTATTTTACATTGGAGTTGTCAAACACATGGATATGAACAAGTTACAGTTACGGTTTGTGATAAAGAGGCACCGAACCTTCATCACTCAGTTGGACAGTGACTGGCTGACACTTTCCATCAGGTGGACATTAAGAAAAAATTGTGCACTTCCAAAAAACCTGACAAACAGGATTACCATTCTTCTTTTTTACCTTTAGATCATGTCTCTCAGATTGATCTCTGTTGTTGCTACCCATGTCTCCCGAGGAGGGTTCAGGAGAAACAGATAAGGATATGAGAATTTGATTTATTTCACAGGAGATAAAGAAAAGACAGTTGTGAGCAGCAGAAGTTTCCTGTGGGCTACAAAAAAAACGTCTGATAAGATTACTGTGACACACTGAACTGTCGTGACTTCAGCTTCAGATGTTGGAGCTTCAGGAGAATCTCAGTTATGAAAAGATAATACAGCAGCTACAAGGAACATTCATTCATTAACCGTGTTCACTATGGTGGCCCCTGTGGACAAAAGCGCTGAAAGCACTACCGCCTTGCTTCATGAATATTTTGATGTGGCTGGCTCATGCACTTGTTTTGGAAGTGAGTAAAAGAACAATGCAACATATTTGAAATCTTGTTCTCTTTTTTTAAAAACAGCCATTTCCTGGATGCACAGCGATGAGGTAATGTATCAGTTTGTGGCTATAAATATATGTCGACTGTCTTTGTGCTGTTCATACACTCAGGTAACATGCAAACCTAATGAGTTAAAGTAAAACTCTCGCCAACATGCAACCTAGGCTTTATTTGTGAATGTATATGAGTCAACATTCACAAATAAAGCCTAGGTTGCATGTTGGTGAGAGTTTCACTTTAACAGACTCTGCTGTTAAATGTAATTGTGTCTCGCTAAAGCTAAAGTTATCAACATTTAACATCAACAATATAAAATGTTACGTTTAAAGCCAGTTGATCTGGTGCCGTACCACCAGACTACAGAGCCGCATACTGTGAGAATCTTCCACTTTCATTAAATTTTGAGCTAGGGCTTTTTTCCACATTTCTTGCTAATTTCTCAGAGAATAATACATGGAGCTCGATGACATAACGGTGATCTGGTGATCTAAAATCATTGTTGTTGATCTAAAATCATTGTTAAGCAGAGTAATACAGGGCTGTTGAGTTTGATGTTGTATTAGGCTTGACTGAATTAAAGGGGACCGTCATGGGCCTTGTCAGAGGTAAGCACTCTCCTCAGTGTCATTCCAGTTTATACTAGCATTGTATTGAAGTTTAAAGTATGGTATCAACCTTACTTTATGTTAGCTTCTAATGTAATTTAGCAGCAGCGACAGTCAGCAGTCTCCAGTCTAAAACTATGAATAAGTCTGTTGACTTTTTAGCAGTAGTTCAAAAAGTGCTTATTTGCTTTTTTTGCTGATAGTTAGATGAAAAGATTAAGAACATTTTCATGTCTGCACAGTACATCCAAAGCTGGTTAGGGTTAGGGACCCAGGACCAGTAACCTCCTGTTAGTCTTTGCTGATTGCTTGACACATAACCCGCAAAGCTAAGCTTACCCGCTACTAGGTATAGCTTCATATTTGCAATAGTTGCCATCAAGCACCAGTGTGTTGAGAAACTTCTTGTTTAATTCTCTGCAAGAAAGCAAATAAGAGCTAATGAGCAAAATGTCAAACTATTCTTTTAATATAAAAACATCCATTCTACTCTTTTCACATTCTACAATGTCCTGATTGTAGCGGTTTTATTAAGCCAGACCAGCTGTCCGTCCTGCACCTCGCCGTCAATGACACTAATACTTGATAAAAGTCACCGTGAGCTCAATGTGAGCTGCTTGTATGAAAGTGTCAGATGCAGCAGTTCTGAGGACCGAGTCTCTGCTCTCAGAGAAATATTTGTTTTTCCACCTCAGATGCAGCCATGCTGCTCTGCTCCGACTGTAGAGTTTGTCTCACAGGAGGCAGAGCTCAGTCTGTTTTACATTTCACACAACAACAGACTGGGGAGAAAACAACAGAGAGAGAGAGAGGGAGAAAGGGGGGAGAGAGGGAGAGTCATAGTAAGAGGGAGGGAGGTGGAGAAAGAGAATGGTACACATTAGAGATGTTTAATAGCATTTTTCCCTCCCTATTCTGATTTCAATACCTGAAGCTTGCATATGAGCCGAGAACAAGCACGATTCAATACCAGTGCATAAAAACTTCTTAAGTATTTACACCTACATTTTACTAATCATGTATGGATGTTATGTTATGTATATGCTTGAAGTCACACAAGTCTATTGCTGTTTATGGATATTTGCTACCTGTGCAGTAAAAGAATCACAGTAACTTTATTTCTAATAAGCACTGAGGCGAATGATTTACCCTGAGGCTTTGTTTTATCCAGGATAACCATACAGCACACTGTGTTTCGCACATGATTTCTGTAACACTATGTGCTTGCTTCCACTGTTGATATGCTGTAACGTGAACATGAACATGAGACCAGGTGCATACTGCAAAATAATAGAGGAAAGGAAGGAAGAATATAGCAAAGGGCAAAAACAATAGACAATAGGCAAGAGGAAATGAAATAAAATGTGTGGGATCAATACAAGTTGAAACAAATAGAAAACACAGTACAATGTGTCTATTGTACAACAAATTGAAGCCTACCACAAGTGCTGATGTTAGCAGAAAATGCGATTGCTAGTTGAGATTTAGGCTAGAAAAGAACGTACATTAATAATTGCTATATGTAATGGCGTAGTTAATAATAATCAGTGTGGTGGCTAACTGGTCAGGGACTGTGTGTCCCTAAGTTAACTCAGTTTTGCCCAAGAAAATAACAAAATAGAACACCACAGAAATTAAAATGCTGCCCTTAATTTGTTTAAGGCTGAGCTTCATTCATGTAAAGAGTAAAAATTAAGTGTGCAATATTTATTGTCCGATTACTTTATTGGTCGTCAGAATAAACCAGTAGAATACTTGATTATTAAAATAATCAATAGCTGCAGCCCTATGGTGGATGCTGCTAAGAGGTAGCCACTTCCCACTTCTAAAAAAATAAATCACTTGGTATTGGATCAATGCATAGACGCTCCTATACCCAATCCAGCATCTAAGGTGTACTTGAGACTTTTCTGACACCGGTATCAGTACTGAAAGAACCCCATTACACATGGTACAGAGAGCCATAAGCTTTGCTGACATTGCTGAAAAGCTTTTAAGTTTGGTTGAAGTGGAACTTCAGATGAATCACAAAACAAACAGAAACATACATACTAAATAAATCATGAGATTATATTCACACACTAGGAATGGATGGATTTCCTTTGAAAAATGTGGAAACTCAGTTTGGTTGGAACCGTGACTGAAATTTGGCACAAAATAAATATTCAACAACCGTTTCCATGGTTATAGAGACAGCGGTCGAAAGAAACTTGTTTCTGCTTCAGGCTGATATCTTAATGTAGACCACAAACACTAGCCCAGAGTATATCTAGTGGGTCCATCTCCATTTAAACTGTAACATTCATCAAACAACCCACAACTGTTCAGCTTCATGAGGAAGAGAAATGGGGGGAGAGAGTGGTGGGATGAATGAACGAACAAAGAGAGAGATAGATAGATACAGAGAGAGAGAGAGAGAGAGAGAGAGAGAGAGAGAGAGAGAGGGTACAGAGGGAGAAATGGAGTGTGAGATAGAAGGAGAGAGAGACTAGCTTCACAGGAAAAGACAGACAGACAGAGAGAGAGAGAGAGAGAGGTTTGTCAGTAGTATCCAGAGGGCAGGTGGGATCAGCTCAGGTGCAGCAGCTCCATCATTCAGACTCTGTTCACGTCTGGTCGGGAAAAATAACCTGCAGCACCGAGCAGCATCAGAACACGCCTCCTTCAAAGGATCATCCTAGTTTATTACAACTGGGAGACTATTTTACAGCATTGGACATTACTAACTTACCTGTACTTGACTTCAGTAATTATATACTTCTCTGCTACATCTCAGAAAGATATATTGTTGGGAATCGTTATTGATTATTGATAATTAATTAATACTATTATTAATTAATCAAAAATTATTATAGTTGATTAATGAAACCTAGGTAACTATGAGTCATTAATGAACACGAGGCACCACCCTGGAATCAGGGATCAATAATCAAATGATTTACCTTTGAGTCTGATAGCCTGAAAATTAGTCAACTTGTCAATATTATGAAATTATCAATAATTAGACAAGAGGGAAGGCGTGAATCCAAGCACTGGCCATCTCAACCAGCAGTTATTGCAATATCGGATTGTGCAAAATAATCACAGATGCTGCTCAGTTAAAGTCAACAGTGTTCATTAAAGCTTACTCCACAGAACAAACCACCTACTTTAACAAACAACAATTTCCTTCACAAAGCTAGCAACATCAAAACACAAGCAAGCCAAACAGGTACCTGGGTGGAGGCGTGTGTGTGTGTGTGTGTGTGTGTGTGTGTGTGTGGCAGGAAGTCCCAAATAAGGACTACAAAGATGGCCGAACGTGGCTTGGGAAGTCACGTTCGCCGGACTACAAATTGGAAGGCGTGTCTCGTCAGAGAGACTACAGGAAACACCGGACGTGACTTAGTGTCACGCGAGAACGCGAATTCCAAGGGAATGAATTCAGTTTCACTGATTCATGTACCTGAAATTCAAAAATGGCGGCAGTGACTGTATCGACCAAAGGTGGTCACTACACGTGCGCGTGAGGTTTGAACAAAGGCGGCGGTTGCGGCGTCTTTGATCTCATGTGCGGTTTGGTCACACGAGGGGTGAATTTACAGGGATGATAGCCACAGTTTCAAAAGGGTAGAAGTCCGTCTTTGCAGTCAATAAAGGGAATATGCTGGACACACGTCTTATGTTATAGCGGGGTTGTTAACTATAAGTTACAACAGGTCACCCAAAACAGTACGTGTATCTCGGTGTGTGTGTGTGTGTGTATGTGTGTGTGTGTGTGTGTGTGTGTGTGTTAGTAAAAGAGGGAAGAAGCTAAGCAGGGCTTAGCAGACAACAAAGAAACAAACAAACGACCATGTGGTGCACAGCGGTCGTCTCTCCCTCAAACAGTGGCCGGCAAGCGAATCGAAGTTTGTTTGTCGTCCACTGATCGAGCCGGAATACGACGTGTTGTGGTCACACACGGCGGCAAGACTGTACAGGCTGGATTAGCCTGAATGAGCTCCTAGCAAGCGTAGCAAACACAGTTAGCACACAGAACAGGTAACCATAAATCAGACTCAGCTGTCCTTTCACAGGAGCGCAGGGTCAGCGTTAGCGTCCTCGCAGCTGACAGCAGGCTGTTACACAGCGATCGGTCGACTCAATGAAAGGGACGGTTTCGTTCCTTCTGAAGATTATTTTCTTCCCTCTGCAGGTAATGAGGGAACAGCTGGGTTGTGCAGCGTTCCTCTTGGGATCCAAAACAGTTCTGACGAACGTCCGAACAAAAATGAAAGTGAAACAAAAACAGTTTCTGCCTCGTCCAGCGAGGAGGGAACTGAAACTAGCTCGAGCAAAGATGAAAAATTGAAAAACGTTTCTCAATGTTATACCCTTATGGCAGCAGTTGCATGAGCGAAGTCTCCAACAGACGCTCCCTGAGTACAAAGAACAAAAGTTGCTGCGTGACCTTTTAAGGTGGGTGTGACGTCATTGTGATCCTGGCGGAGCTTCCTGGCTCACAGTCAATAGGGACCGGGTGACGTCTTGGGGGCAGTTCAACGTGGTCACGTTTTTCACACCTGGTCGGCCTTTTTCCTGTTCTTTGTTCTGTAGTCCTCGTGGCTGAGGAACTGCTAGTTTAGGTTTCTGGTGTCAACTACAGGCCTTCTCTTTGTTTGAGACCTGTATTTAGAGGCACGAGGCCCAACAATATGAAACTTCATTCTTCACTGTTTTTGAAAATGTTAGTTACTAGTTTCTTTGTGGATAAGATATTATTGATGTATTATCATGGGCCTTGGATGAGTTTACTGATCCGCAGGGGAAGGTATATAAGCTACCCAGATGCAATCTTTAAGTGATGAACAGATTAAATGGACCAGAATGACCAATTTAACGTCATCCAGTGATGACTTTGCAGACTGCAACCAACTGAACATCCCTCGTCTCACCATCCCCTAAAAATGTGAAAAAAGTTGAAAGGCTCTTTCATGTCCAGCGTTTGGTTTTCTGTCGAAACATGACGTTACTTTTGTAACACATTACAGTCAAATATTTATTTCAGCAATGACAAAGTAATGTAATGCGGTACTAATAATATTTCAGTAATATATTACTACAGAGGATGAATATTACTAATATTATTTCATTTTGCCCATTTTGACACACAACATAACGTGAATTCCTGTAGAAAAATGACACCATCCACTTATATCTTGGTTCCCTATAAACCTGACTTTCTCTATGATAATGCATCTGCCACCACGCTTGATTATTGGCAGAGTAATGAAGAACAAATTACAGCACAAAGGAATCTGTATGAAGATATGTGTTTCCTTTTACCACCAGGACTTGAGATGCTTTAAAACAGGCATTCCTTCCTTTAGATCAGTAAGTAACAAAACCTGCCTACTCATTAATATACCTGTTTTACTCTGTTTTTTTACAGCACCGAGATCAGGGTTTCTAGCTCAAACTGGGATTTTTATGGTCGTTTTTTTTGCTTGGTATAGTAACCCGGCACCGGAGGCGAACACTGGCAGTGGGCAAATTTAATGCCAATACTTTTCTACTTTTACTTTTAACTACACGCAAAAGAATCTCTTAAAAAAAATTGGTTGCAAGACTTCAGCCAGATTTTCTTTATGTTTATAAAGAGATGAATTGGGGTTTCATGAGTAATATTGTATGTCTGTGAGAATCAACCTTAGATGTCGGTTCTGATAAGGATGTTTCACCTCAGCTCAATGTAACTGCCTGCTGTATAAAGACTTGGCTTCGATCAAATCAAAGGAAGAGATTCTGTTAGATGAGTGCTGAACACCTGCTTGATGGGACTCTACACATGTATAAAGCATTATATGGCACTCATTACTGCACTTGTTGATTAAAAACTTGTGGTAACTGTCTTCCACGAGCTGGAAGCACATTTTGGGATTTGGCAGCACGGTTAGGCACTAAAAAATTAAATTCGAGACAGCATCATTAAAAAATTCCATTTCCAAACATAATTAAAACCAGTTTATGCAGCAAAATGTTGTGGACATGCAGCACAGGGCCTTACCAATCACTAAAAATGAGGTGTTGGGGGGTATAAAGATAGAAGTAAAAGGATTGAGTAATTATCTACCAGAATTAAATTCCGAAGCTTTGAAACAAATTTTCGTTTTGGGAAATATGAGAGAAGACTTTGTTTTCATGGGGACATCATTTTCATACAATTTCTTAGGACATTTTCTGGAAAGAACCATGAAATATGGTTTTAATTATTGTGTTGCATTTATAGGCAGCCACTAGTACATGTTTGTAACAAAGTAATGTAGTTTTAAGCAGAGATAAGGAAATATTCAAGTCATTCTCTATGCATGTTGGTGAAGAGCTGGATCGCTTTTACAAAGACCGCTGGCCTTGGAGATGTGGATAACAAGTGTTAATTAAATATATGGATTGGTACAGTTAAGAGGCCATTGGATTCACACAAACTTTAACTATCAAATGAGCGGAGGTTGGGGAAAAAATCAATTCTTAGATGCATCAGATTCTCTCTTGATTCTCTCTCGATTATGCAGGGATGCAAATAGGAAAAGCTCAAAAAAGAGAGAGTTCCCCGGGGGGGGGGGTGTATCGACAGCCAGGGTGTGCATTTATAGCAGAGGAGAGAGAGGTAAATTGTGTCATCTATGTCCTCAAATGTCCTCTCCTCAATATTGACAAAAAACATCCCCAGTCTGTCAAATTTTACTTTGATCAGCATGGTAGATATATTAAACAATTAAAATTTTTAGTTTCTACTATTCTTAGACACCGAAGAGGCCTACCAAATCAATAAGAGACATACACAGGTTAAGTAATAAATTAAGTAATAAGGCTCTCTGCCTTCCACCGAGCGTCTCATGGCTGAAAACCAACCTTGAAACATCAGTGTACAGTCTTTCCCCACAAGTTTGTAAGGACACTGTGGCGAGTGGTCGGATCGTCCGACGGCGGGGGGTGGGTGTTTCGCTTTTACCGCGCACTGTTATGCAGACGGAGACGAATGTTACTCGGTCTCCGCTCACCGCGACACAAACGCGCACTGTAACCGGCAAACTTTTGTTTTATGACGGTGAAGACTACACAAATACACACACATAACAAATGCACATGGAGGAGAGGAGCATTACCAAAACAGCAGAAAAGTGACCAGACTTGCACATTAGTTCCTCTTTACTATAGCTAGCTAACAACATGTAATGTTAGCTCAAAATACATCATGACACACGAGGGCTATGCGTTTACAGGCTTATAAGGCTAACGTTCATTGACTAATAAACAGTTCATAACCAAGCTAAATATGCTCAAAGTATAGCCAGCCAACGAAAAAATCTATTGTTTTTAGCTAATATTAATGTTACCATAGATGTTTCGACACTCGTACTTCTTTCCAAGTCTCAGCTCCGAATCCGTCTCCGCTCCGTTTTCATCATCACAACTTTCAGCTGCGTCTTTGCGCGACTCGATTGATGCGGTGAATGGCCAATCATAGATCAGCAGCACACTGGTGTGCCCTCGGGACTGGCTGACAGTTTTTTTGTTTCCCCCCCAGTTGTACTTCACTGGTTTTACTTAGTGCAGGTCACCCCCCCCCAAAAAAAGAAAAACTCTTCGGATCTGAACGAATCACACAAGTGTCCTATTTGGCCCTGAAAAAAGCGAGTTTCGCTTTTCGGCGCGCTGTTTGCATCCATGATTATGTCTCGACGCCCGACAGCCCTCTGAATAACAATCAGGTTGTAGGTGAAGAGAGCTTCCCACCCCTACACATAAGCTACGTGACATAACGTAGTTGTAATCAATTTCACATGAACATGAATTACTGCCTTTATTAATCATGTCAATTATTTTAATGCCAGAATAATTAAGATGCACTTAATTATCAAACAGTCTCTACACCTTCTTTTCGAGCTCCCATATGAAGCCTGTAATCAAAAAATACTCAACTGTACAGAATTAGTGATAAAAGTGATGTCACCGTAAGCTCTGAAAGAAATCTAGTAGTTGAGAGTAATCAGTATGCATTATTATGTATCAGTAAACATGATTACAGTTTGGTTTTACTGTGTTATCAATCATCCATTAACTGTTTTACCACCAGTTACAGATGCTTCACAGGAGGGGTTACAGCTATAAATGCTAAATAGGAGAGAGTTACAGTAAAGGGTGATGGTTTGACTTCTGTTCTGTTCTAGTGCAATATATTTGAAAGAAATGCTAAATTTAAATAGATCTTACAGAACATTTTAATGAACAGCTACAGTAACCAAAACAATGAATGCATTCTAGAGTTTATGTCCTGAGGGGAGGGAGCGTCCCAGTATTCCTAAGATGTTGGCTACAGCCCTTTATGTGCAGATACAAATTCAGGTGTAAAACGGCCGCTTGGTAAATTCAGCGTTTTGGCCAGAACAAAACAAGGTCAGCACATTGTTCTCCAAACCAACTGTACTGTGCTGAATGTTCCCTGGAGTCAGAGTCCATTTAGCCTCTGGTCTACATCCATTTACTGCTGCTGTATGCTCTTTTAAAGCAGCCTCCATTTACTTCTGTTTTCCTTTTCTTAAACCCTAAGCCTGCTGAATGAAGTCTGGATGATAGGAGAATGATGCACTGACCCGTGATGATGATCACGGCCCTAACAAAACTGTAGGACACTCAGAGCGGCAGCAAAGAGTCCAATGTCAAACAAACAGAACACCTGATAAATCTGTTATGTTAACGAACCAGCAGATCTACAGCAAACATTCACTACCCACTGAAACAGCATTTTACATTCATTCGCCATTGATGCAACTAAGATAACTATTGATTCTGCAGTATTTGCATTTGCTTAAAAATGAGAAGAAAAAGCAGATACCGAAGGGATAAAACAGAAATAAAATAATGTTAGTATTGTACATTTCTGCAAACTGTATACGTATCGTGTCAATGTTTCAGGAGAAACATAGTTCAGGTTACTAACATCAACAAAAGGCTGCCAACCAGAAGACCACTAGTTGAGATCAGTCAACAACCAACAAAGGTGGATGCTTTTAACAAGACATCAGGGCATTTCTTTTGCCTTAACGTAACCAAACCATAAGCGCAGCATTATCACACCATAAAATTGAAACATAAAGGTGTGTAAAGTGTCAAAATATCTGCAAATCAAACAGACAATTATAACATTCCTGCTGCCTGAACCACAGAGACTGAACCAGACTATAAATCTGCCATAAACAAAACCAAACGATGAGTCATTTGTTAAATTACAGGCTCAGTATGGCTGCACAGCTGGTGTTGATTCTCTTAAGGGTCAGCAACACTTTGTCATTATAGTCAAATTATTCAGAATTGATATTAAAATATCACTGCATGGAGTCCAGAAAGGTCACCGAATCTGAATGTAAAGGAGGGAATATTTGGCTCATTTACTCCAACAAATTCTGACATAACTTACAATAACAATACAACAATACAACCACAGCACATGAGGGTCTGGGGACCCATGAAAAAATTCCATTTATGTCCTTGACATTTGAAAAGAAAAGCTTAAAACCATCATGTCACATAGCACTTCTTTGTTTCTGAACTTACAGGCGTAGGTCATGGCGAAGCTGCTCCCCGTGTCCACCATATCCACTTGTGGCACCAGTTTTGGGACATCCTGATGTTGCGCTAGAGCAAAACGAAACACCTCATATTCATGGGAGCCGGTGGGGAAAAGGCCTCCTGTTTGGCAAAAACAAAGACACACAGTGGGAATCATTGCTTGTCCCAAAGCACAGTGGAAGAACAATCAAAATAACCGTTCACACCAGCCAAAACTTCACTTTTGGGGGTAAATTAGAGCCAAGCATACATGAATTTAAATATAAAATGTTTCAGGATTACACCGACTGGAGTTTGTTTTCAGCATAAATTTAAAATCCTGTTGAGCTGGAATCTGCATAGATGGACACTTGTCAAAGAACATTTTTCTTTGTCAAGTTTTTTAAGAGTCACACAAAAAGAAATGACCGAGGACTGAAAAAAATCTCTGTAAAATAATAAATAAATCCTCTGTGAGGGGTGGTGACCCTGCTTCATCTTCTCTACTGTGGATAAAACATCTTGATTGAAATGTCACACTCTGAATTTCATAAATCAAATCAAAATGGAAAACATTAATGATTGGCAAAATAGTACCAGTCACCATGTATTCTGATAGCTGGCTGGCTGTTTTAGTAATTTTCAAAGCAAAATATAAAAACATTTCAGAGTTTCATTACCTCTGAAATGTAAAAAACTAAAAAAAACTAAAAATAATATCTTAGATGACTAAGTTAACTGATCATCTTCAAATTTGTCAGCTGTTGGACGGAATAAATTACTGATTTGAATACATTTCCATGCACTGTTAGAAATTAGAAAAGACATTTTTCACTGTTTTCTGACATTTAATTGTCAAAACAATTAGTATGGTAATCAAGAAAATAAAGAGCCCTGCGTGAGTTCAGTTAGCAGGAATATGTGAAGCTGTTATTGCTTGTTGTTCTTAGTTTCACAGTCATGAAAAATTAAAAGGCACCCTGTGGATTTGTCATTTTTGTAAACAAACAATAGTTATTGCACATTGTGTGTATTCTTGAGATCTAACAAAAAAGGTTGAGTGCATTTCCTACCCCATTAAAAATGTACAAAGCTGATAGTTTTAAAGGGAAAATTTGCTTATTTGCTGATTTCCCAACAATAAGACATTTACACTGATACCACTCTCATATCTGTATTGTTATACTGAAGCTATGGAGATCAGATGACTAGCTTAGCTTAGCATAAACACTGGAAACAGCTAGCCTGGCTCCACCTACCAGTACCTTTAAAAGGTCACTGATAAATAAAAACTACAATTTAGAAATGTCAATTCACCATTTTACGGTGGACCAGACTATTTCTTAGCCGAGACCATTAAGTTGTCAGGTAACCAGCAATGATTCAAGGAAGTTACTGGGCCCAACCATGTATGTTATAATTCATCTGGACACAGTGTTGGAAGCGGATCCCTATTCATTCCAATAAAAGCTGCCCAGGGGCGATTGGAGCTAAAGAGCTCAACTTCCTGGGTATGAAGGATCTTCCGTGTTGTGCAGCCCATAGAGTGTGCACACTAGACTCTTCTACAGACCAAGCCGGGTAACTTCGATTTTAGCGCCCGGCTAGCTTGAATACGGGTAAAAAAAATTAATCTTGTGGAGATTCCAAATTTTATTGGACCGAAAGTGTCCAGTAATGACAGTGAAACATGGGAGACATGTTGTGGCGGTTGTGATGCTCAAAAAAATGTATCCACTGTTTTACAACCGCTTCATTCCTCATGGGGGCTTGGTCCAGACTACCTGCTCACCCCAGTTTTTGGTCTTTATGCTAAGCTAACCTAACCAGCTGCTCATGATAGCTTCATATAAACTGTACACACATGAAAGTGTTATCAATCATAGAATCTAAATCTCATTAAGAAAACAAACAAAATGTCGAACAACTCCTTTAAATAGTATGAGTTTATCAATGTTTACATCGATGTTTTCTTGCTAGCAGTCTTTGTTTTTACTCCTTGCTTTTCTGAGCACATTTCTATATTTCTTGGAGCACTAAGACCACTAGCATCAGAACAATAAAATAATGTGAAATTAGCTAACAGGAGTGTTTATTATCATTGTTACAAGGAACTGCCAGTGGTCTAAAAGTCAACAAGGGATTATATTTGACAATAAAAATTAAGTATGTCACAAAACAGCCTGAGTTGTCAGTGGAAATAATGACGATTCTGGTGTAGAGTAATTGCTTTTAAAAGCCTCTTTTCTCAGCTCTCAATCATTCTATTGTCCTAGCACACACACTCTCAAAATGATGGTTTTCTGGGTCACATTAGAGGGAATATATCTAAATGCATCAACTCGAACTAATTGACCCTCTTGTCTTCTCTCTTGTGAAGTAGATGCTTTTTTCATATTAATACATTGACTTTACAGCAATGTTTGTACAGAAGCTGTTATGAATTTGTTACTACGAAGAATTTAAAGGCAATTTTTCACCAGATAGGGTGATTTACCTGTATAATACAATCTATTTCCCTTGTGTCCTATAATAATAATTATAATAATAATAATAATAATAATAATAATAATAATAATAATAATGCATTTTATTTAAAGGCGCCTTTCAAGGCACTCAAGGACACCGCACATAAGAACAACAGTACAACAAACAGGAGACAATTTAGTGCAAATGAGGAAATAAATAATAAGAAGATGCAATTAGATAGTGCCAACAGCTCGGCACAGAATTCATACTCCATAGTTCTCACCATACAGGAAGTCAAACCGGGCCGGGTTAGGCAGTGTTGAGCTTCCGGGGTGAGAGTAGTATATACTATAGGGGGCGTTGTCTCAAAATAAAACTGAACCCATATGCAATTGGTAAAAGACCACATTTAGGCCTAGTCCACACATACACTGGTGTTTTTTAAAACTGGTAAACTGGTATTTTTTTCCTCCTCCGCTTTAAAAAGAAACCCAACTACACCAACGGTATTAAAAAAAAAATCCACATTAAAATGCAAACGCAGTTTGTCAAGCAATGTTATGCGCACGCCATAGAGACAGGTGGCGATATGACCTTTGCCGTAAGGCCACGTTGGCTTATCAGAGGCCTGAAGTCATTAACGGAAAAGACACAAAAACAACGATGGCACCTCACAAGGGAGAATCATATGTGTGGACTGACACTGAAGTGGAGTTTCTCCTCAGTGTCACACTTGAATATGAAGTGAACATAATCCAAGAAAATGAGGACTGGGAGTCTCGCCAATCAAAACACTGCAATATCCTAGCTCTTTTCCTTGAGCAGTACCGTTCGGAGACGCCCCTGGAAAAAAAGAAACATAGTAGACCAGCCAAAAAAGAAGAGCTTTCCTGTCTACACATTAACACTGAAAACAGTATATCTGAATATCGTCACGCTGGCAGAAGTCATTAAAAAGCTCCATTTTCATTGACCTGAAACACCTTGTATGTATGTATGGAAGGACAAAAAGCATAGAAGTAACCATTGCCATGTACATGTGAATAAAATTTTAAAAAAATGCTCCATGTCATTAACTGCCCAAAACATTTTTTTTATTATTTTTTTTTTAAAAAAAAGGTGGGAACTGGTATTAAAGGGTTAAAATCCTGAAAATAATGAATATTTGGTAGTTATTATCAGGACTGATATTGGCTGGAAAATGTAACCCAGTAAAGGTTGATAATAATATTAATATATTGTATTTATATGGCAGTTTATGACAAGGAACCGTTTTTGTACTAGATGTATAAGGGTGTATAATGTAATATCTCAATCTAGAAGTGTAGTAGAAGTGTAAAGTGGGATACTGTACTGTTCTTTATACTCAAGTAAATTCACGCTACGTTATCTAAGCACTTAGCTAACGTACTTGGACTCAAATTTAAGAAAAAACATCTGTAAATTCATCCATGAATTGTAGATTTAACCCACCATATTTGTAATCAGTGGCAACTGCGATACATAACTTCATAATAAAGCGTTTCATCCGACAGTAACTGAACCAAACGGAAGTTGCCTGCTCCTTAAAAATAACCGTTCCAGTGTTGCCAGATTGGATTGACAGTTTCCAGCCCAATCACATCTTAGAACCCGCCCAATCCACTAAAAACCAGCCCAAACTACGAAGTTGCAAGACACCCTTGTGTATGTGTATGGGGGGAGCCGCTCCTCGGCGGTAGCCTGGGGGTGGGGTTGTCGCTTTTTTTTTATTATATAACTTGCTCCTCCACCTCTCCTGATGGGCTCCCCCAGTTCAGAGTGCTGCTTTCACAATATTAAAAACTCGCCGAATGTGGACAAAAGCAGCCCAAATTTTACTCACCCGCCCAATGTATTTTTTTCCCGCCTGGCATCAACAAAAGTAGCCCAATTGGGCGGAAAACCGCCCAATCTGGCAACACTGAACCGTTCGCGGTACGTTAAGCTAACGTCAATTTAGCACTCTTGCTAGCTTGCGCACACTCACTTTTAAAACTTCGTCTAACTTCTTTCGAAATTTGCAAGAGACATC
>OZ023167.1:28353096-28379073 GCA_963678695.2 Diplodus puntazzo | reverse complement strand
ACCATTTATATATGGAGTATAAAATACAGTGGAGTTGTTGGCTTGTTTGTTTGTTGAATGTACCTGGCTGATGTGGTTTTTATCTTGAAATGGTTTGCATTATTCAAATCACAAGAATCTAAGCTTTCTAGCGATGTATGGCATAATGATGATTGAGGCAGACAGTAAGCAGGTTAATCGATAATAAAAATAAAAGTTGGTCGCTGCCCTACATTTAATTTGTGTCCTTTAAAATGGTCACCAATCGTAGCTTGCCGTGTTTGAAGACCTGCGTGATGTCATCAGAAAGAAGGTGCTGGGGACGACTTATGAGAACGAAAATTAGTGTAATGCTGAAAACTGACCTTTTTGAAGAGTGTTCTGTGCTCCTATTGGTCAGCGTCACCAACACACAGATTAATTTGTCCTAAAAAGTCTGGCCTGCTCATCGTTCTGTCAGGACGTCGTGATGAGTCCCAGATGTTGGTTGTCATCCACTATGATGCACTAAGTGGGATCATTTGGTCAATTTACTTCTGTCACGTCACTATCATGTAGTCTGTTAATGAATACGAACATGAACCCACAAGCCTAAGCTGTAGGTGCTTGCTCAAGAGCACTTTAACCGCAGCCACTGATAGTGATGACGGGGATTAAACCGGTGACCTTTCGGCTGCTGGTTTCCTTCAGCTCGCCGCAGGCCTCCAGCTCAGTGAGTTTTCCTGCTGATTTGAGGATTAAAACTCTCCTCCATGCAGCTGCCTGCCTCCCTGCCAGCTCTGTACAACCACCAACCCAGCAGGAACACGAGCGTGTGTGTGTGCGTTCATGTGAGAGCGTGTGTGTGTTTGTGGATAAGTCGCTGCAACTCCTCTCTGTATTTATTCGTGGCCCAGTAAATCTGCAAATCATCGCCGCTGTACTGTACTTCAACACACACACACACACACACACAAACAGACAGTGATGCACACATTCGTGGAGCCCTGGAGGATCCTAAAAACATTCAAATGGCTTCAAAGTGTTGCCGGGTTGCCATGACAACTGTCATAAAAAGCAATTAGGAAGTGATTTAAAAGCTGATTGGCCACTAATGGTTCGACAAGAGAGAACAGATAACTGCTGCTGCTGCTGTGTGTGTGTGTGTGTGTGTGTGTGTGTGTGTGTGTGTCTTTCCACATATGATTTTCCTCATCAAACACTGTTATCGCTCTGTTGTTGTCAGACTACATTTCAGTGATGAAATTCTAATTTGTAGATTATAGCCAGAATTCAAACGTAGCTCCAAACAGAAAGGGGGCAGCATGTTACCAGAGTAACCAACAACTGCTGCTTTCTGCTAGCTGCCTATAGATGTGGCTAGCTCCTGACATGGCTCATGACTCAGTTAGCTGTGGAGCTAGTGGCTTTAGAGTTTGTCTGTACCAGGACCTCAGATCATAGACTGGGACTGAACACACCTCTGAGACTAACGGTGGTCAGTTTGAAGACAGGGGAAATGGTATGGAGGCGATTTACAGCGGCTATGACCACAGGCTGTGGTGAAAGTGCTGTGCAGAGCTGGAATATTTTCACATCTTACTCTGACTGTTGTCGTGAGTGTTACGCAAAGTTTCAATGAATTGTGTCATACGATGAGTTAGCGAGGTGGCAAAGCTCGTCTTAGTTCAGAAAAACATATTGTATTCCAAAGCTACACCGTTGTAGAACACAGAAATAGGAGTATTTCATTTCTTGACATTTTGTGAGTTTATTTTCTTCATATGTTATGGTTATAGCTGAATCCACGAGAGCCATCAGAGCATCACCTCTTGAGGTACAAAGTCGTATTAGGAGAGTGGACGGGCTGAGGCTAGCTGATTGGCATGCAAACTTCCTTAGACATCTCTGCAACACAGTTAAAAGGTGTCAACACTGTTGACTGTTTTCATTCAGCTGGTAACCCTAAATTAGGTCATGTTTTCAACTAAAACATTGCAATGTCTTAAGTAAAAGTACGTATACCACACTGTGAAAGTGCTCAATTTTACTTCTAGATGTTAAAAAAATAGATCTTTTTACATTGTTTTTTTCCTCAGGGTACGATGTTAAAGTGAGGCCTGCTTATATGTGCACAATGCTAACGTGCCAATATTTGGCAGGTATAATTGTCACCTGATGGAATTAGAACATGTGCCAGTGCATAAACTGTCTTCAAGGTACGGCAGCACCACTTGGACAAACTACACACAGAACTACAGTAAAACTGGCATTTAATGAAGTTAGTTTATAAGTAGGATTAATTTTGGATGGAGATCAGAAAAAATAGAGCCAGATTTCGGAGAACAAAATCACACAAAAAAGTCAGAATTTTGACTAATCTGACTTTATTTATTATTCTAAATTTGCCTTTTTACTGCGGACCAGAGGTTTTAGAAAAGACAATTATCAATATTTGACAACACAACAGTTTTTATAATTATATATAACAACAAAAACAATTGGTTAAGGGGTTAAGGTGACGCACAAGCAGGTTGAAAAACAAAAAATAAACAAGAGCAAATGGTTCAAATAAATTTCCATTAGACTCATTATCAACCCCACCTCTATCATCAAAAGGATTATTTTACTCTTCTTGTCCATTAAAGTCTCAAAGTCACACTTTGATCGAGTCAATCACCAATAAATAAGACAAATAACGAAATGACAAACATAACATTTCCAGATGAAGATTTACCAGTGTCCTTCCTCACTGCTCACATATTGCAGGCGTTGATTTCTAGCACATACATAACAACGGGTGTTTGCATTCAAGTTGTTTACATATGTCTCACACAAAATCGTGTTTTAGGGGCCTCAGAATTCTGAATTTAAACTCGGAGCTTAATCTTAATCTTCTCCCGTACAGCAACAATATCTGCTGTTCAGATGGGAGCGAGCTGCAGCAGCTGTCAGTCAGGATCACACAAAGCGCCTTGTGTTTCCTCCTCAGCGCAGATTGTTAATTGGCCAGAGATGATGCAGTAGTGATGATTCCTGCAGATGATTTCCACCAGGCGAACACTGCCTGGCTCAAAGGCTTTTCAGCATTAGAGTGTGGCTCCTCTAAAACCTCAGGAAAGTGTGTCTGTTGTTGTTCTGAGAGGATCTGGAAGCTAAGAACGGTTTCCAGTGGAGAGGATGGTAAAATTACTTCTTCAGGGCATTCAGGGGAAAAAAATGGTTTCTTTGATGGTATTTCTGCTTTATTAGATAGATATCTAGGTCAACACACGCATCACATACGCATTTATTTCTCTTTCTCAGTCAAAGATCATATCTGTTTCTCTCTTGTATACGTGCCTCTGTTTTTAGGCTGTAGTTTTATAATCAATATGATGATTTAAGCCTCTTTTCAGAAGTGCACTTCATTATTTAAATCAGTCTCAAATCTGAATACATGCCTGACTACCTTTTATGTAAAAAAGACAAAAAATGTTTTACTGCTGAACAAATAAAATACAGTGGTTTAACTTACTAACTTCTACTTTTTACTTCACTACATTTGTCTGACAGCTTTAGTTACAAGTTACTTTACATAGTAGTTTGGTATGCGAAGTAGTTTTCCTTCCTTGGGGCTTCAGTTTAAGTGTAAAGTCATGCCATACATCGTTAGAAAGCTCATATTCATATTCAAGATAAAAATCACATCAGGAAGGTACAATGAACAAACAAATGTGTACAAAGTTTTTGCCACTTACTTATGAATTCAATAGTAAATCAAAATCAACCCAATCTGTCAAACATCCAGTAGATCCATTTCAGTAACACTTTAAGTCCAAAACACAGTACTCCATGCATTAATGGTGAGGAAATTGAAAGAAAGAGAGTGCACAGGAAGTGCAGTGGCCTTCGCCTGTTATGTCTGTGACATATTTTTACACATACAGACATTAAAACTGTAGTAAAATGATTGCCCAGACAGGAGACCCACTCGTTTTTCACGTCCCCTCTCCTGAGCCACTTACACCCTAGCCAACGAATGATTGATGCTTCATGTAGCCAATGGGATTTCAAATTCAGCAAAATGTAGTGTTTAAGGATTTTCTAAAGTCTAAACTTGGATATTATGCAGGATTATGTAGTTTAATGTCTTTTTCTCTTTAATGTAGACTGCAGTCATTAATCCACTCCTGAAGAAGAGAAATCTAGACACATCAGTAATGAATAATTATAGGCCCATATCAAACCTCCCAATTTTGAGTAAAATCAACAGCCGAACAATTACTTAATAATAAATGGCTGTTTTGATGTCTTCCAATCAGGATTTCAACCACACCACGGCAGTGAGACCACTCTTGTCAAGGTCCTCAATGACATTGATTTAAAAAAAAATTCAGTCTTAGTGTTACTGGATCTCAGTGCTGCGTTTGACACGGTCGACCATAATATACTACTGGACCGATTGGAAAACTGGGTTGGACTCTCTGGAACAGCATTATATTGGTTTAAATCTTATGTAAATGATAGAGACTACTTTGTATCTATTGGTAATCACACATCTGAGCAGATGAAAATGACAAGCGGAGTACCCCAGGGCTCCATTCTGGGGCCTCTACTATTCAACATTTAGATGCTCCCTCTAGCTCAGATAATGGAAAACAACGAAATGTGTTACCATAGTTGTGCAGATGACACACAAATTTATATAACCATATCACCAGGGGACTATAATCCCATACAAACGTTGAGTAGATGCATTGAACAAATCAATGATTGGATGTGTCAGAGTTTTCTTTAGTTGAACAAAGATAAGACTGAAATAATTGTTTTTGATTCCATGGAAGAATGACTAACAGTCTCTGCTCAGCTACAGTCTGTTATGTTGAAAACTACAGACAAGCCAGAAACCTCGGTGTAATTATGGACTCAGACCTGAATTTCAGCAGCCACACTAAGGCAATTACAAAGTCAGCCTACTGTCACCTTAAGAATATATCCAGGATAAGAGGACTTATGTCTCGGCAGGATTTGGAGAAACTTGTCCATGCATTTGTCTTCAGTAGACTCAACTACTGTAACGGTGTCTTTATAGGACTCTCTGGGAAATTTCAAAATCCTGCCGTTGGTTTATAAAGCACTCAATGGTTTCTGGCCAAAATACATTTCTGATCTGCTGCCAGGTTATGAACCACCCAGACCTCTAAGGTCGTCAGGTACCGGTCTGCTTTCAATCCCCAGAGTCAGAACTAAACATGGAGAAGCAGCATTCAGTGACTATGCTCCATATTTCTGGAGCAAACTCCCTGAAAATTGCAGGTCTGCTCCAACTCTCACCTCTTTTAAATCAAGTCTTTGAACTACACTGTGACTTTTATTCTTTAGTCTTGTCTCTTTTAAACCATTTCTATTTTAGTCGACTTATTTTAATGTTTGTTTCTCAATGTCTTCTTACTTGTTTTGCTAACTTCTTCTTCTTCTTCTTAATGCAATTTTGAATATCTTTTAATGTCATTTGTATGCTCCTGTAAAGCACTTTGAGTTGCCTTGTGTCTGAATTGTGATATATAAATAAAATTGCCTTGCCAAACTTGCCTAAATAGGCTGATTTTCCTTGAAAGCACTTATTTTTTTTATACAAATTTATTCTTGTGTATTGTAAATAAGAAAATGAAGAAGTATAATGAGGTTTTGCCTGTTACTCTCAGAGGGTATTTTTTTGGGGTATTTTGAGGTCACATAATTTTTTTACAGACACCTGAATATTTCTCTAATATTTTAAGTGTTTATTTTCACTGATATTGTTATTGGATTTGAACTCGGACCATGTAAGACTATATGATGTGGACCCGTTGTGTTTTCTAGTTAACAGGGGCAGTTTCAGCTTGTCTGCAGGCTTGTTTTTGCCTAAAAATTCAGGTGAGAAACAGAAAACTACCTTTGAATTTTCTGTAGGCTGGACTGGGAATAGACATTTAAGGACAGTTTTACACACATTATCAGGTTAGGCAAGAAGAGATATTAAACATATTTTCTGTAATACCTTCGTGGGAGCAGAGGAAGTGACATGCCACACTCCTGACCCTATACTTCACTCCGATTGGCTCACAGACTTAGCGTCTATTCTCAGCATTAAGCTCTGCCTCTTCACTCTGTTACTACAAACACGTCAGACTTAAAGACAAGAAATCAAAGGGCTGACATTAAAGTAATAAGCAGAATGTAGTGGGTGCAGAGGGCTTCAGACACCTCTGATTGTTGCTGTTGTTGCTTTTATATCTTTGTTGATGTTTTTTGAAACTTCAGCTTTAAGTCGAACTGTCGCTTGGAGGGCAGAGACGTTCTTTAAAGTCAAACCTTCACTTTCTCTCTTTTTATCTCCTTCCATCTCTCCATCGCTCTTATTTTGACAGGTCTCGCAGTGGGGGTTTCTTCGCACCAAACAAAAATTACCCCGAAAGATGAATGAAAACACTCAAAATCCCCTCGACCCCCCACCTCCCTCTAATCCTCCCCTTCCCTCCTCTCGTCTCCTTGAGCTCTAACTGCTGCTGACAGACAAACCAGCGAAAGAAAGTCTTTCTTTTATTTATTTTTTTTCCTGCAAGCAGAAGAGATGAAGGAAGTGCAGCTTTTACGTGCTGGGGAAAAATATTCAAAATGTCGTCATTGCACTTGTACAAGTACATTTTTATTCAGTTTTTACCTGTCAAAGGGCAGCTGTAGCTCAGGAGGTGGAGCGGGTCGTCCAGTAATCACAGGGTCGCTTGTTTGAATCCCCAGCTCCCCTGGCTGCATGTTGAAGTGTCTTTTAGCAAGATACTGATCCCCAAGTAAATCGTAATGAGCAAGTTGGCACCTTGCAGCCTCTTTCTTCAGTGTGTGAATGTGACAGTGCTGTAAAGTGCTTTGAGCCGTCAGTACACTGGAAAGGCACAGTAGAAATGCAAGTCCATTAACCATTTCTTTTCAGGAAAACGGGGAATATAACAGCAGAGGGTGGTGGGAAGGGTATTTAAAAGATGAGAGATATAAGAACAACAGGATGCACAGAAAGTACTGAAATTGTATAAAATGGAGGATTAGAAATGGGATGGTTTCATGAGAAAGAAATGAGGTCCTCAGTTCCCCTCCTTCTCCTCTGCAGTGAAATCATATCAACTCATTTTCCCGTAATGTGTCCTGAGTAAGTGTGATGTGTTATTTTGGGCCTTTCGGTGCTCTGTAAAGTGCTCTTTGTCTTAAGTGCTTCTGTTAAAACTGCTTCGGTAAACAATTCAGGCTGGCGGCGGGCAGAGAGGAGCTGCTGAGCAGGGTTTGAACCTGCGACCCGCTGGCAAGTAGCTCGGTCGCCCGCTGATGGCTTCTGACAGCGTCAGCGTACAGAGGGCATGAATAAAACAGTTCAGGCCGCTGAAGACTTCCACGTTACTCAGGTGCTTCAGAGAATCGAGGCTGTAGGGGAAAGTTAATTTGACCTTTGCTCTGACGACTGTGTTAATGAGACCACGCTGAGACGCTGGAGTCTTTGATTTCATTCACGAGGAGGTGAGATGCTTGATTACACAGAGAGGAGAGACGACAATCAGCTTCTTACATACTGATGGAGCGAAGGTGTTTGATTATCAGTCTCACTTCCTGTTTGACTGCATTATTCCTGCTCTTCCTGTTTACCACCTCCACTTGTTTGTACACTCAGTAGCTGAGTTTCCATCTTAATGTCGAGCAGATTGAAGCAAACTTGTCAACCTTTGTTGTGTTTCAATCCAATAAACTTTTCCACACAGAGCAAAGTTTCATCAGAAGTTGGCCGTTTGTTTGTTACACATCGCTGTAAGAGAAGAAGAAGAAGAAGAAGAAGAGGTCAAGCACTGGAAACAAGTTTGACAACCAGCAATAAATGTCAGGAAGACAGAGAACCGGTTGATTTAGTCATCTCCAAAATGAAAATGGAAAGAAGTCTTCTTCTTCTTCTTCGGTGACTTGTTACGTTTTCTCATGCTGAGGTTGTCCCAAGTCTCATCAGCAGCAGCTCAGAGCCAAGAGGAACATCTTGTGTTCAATTTAATTATGAATGATCGGAGGTTTTTATGTTTATGTTCTCCGAGACGGATGATTTAATTCATGTTCTTGGATGAAGTAAAGCTTCTTCATCGATGCTCGTCAAATTTAGTCTAGTAATGTTAGCTCGCAGGTTTCATTTGTGTCTTCAGGCTTTTTCTTCTCCAATTTGTGTGCAGGTACGTGTGTACAAATTCAGTCCAATATCAGATTGTAGTAAGTTTCAGAGGTTGGAAGTAGCAAAGTACAAATACTCCATTACTGTACCTCAGTAGCTTTTTTCATGTGTCTGTACTTTACTTGAGTATTTATTTTTCTGACCACATTGATGTTTCCTCCCTACATCTGAACACAAATATCTGAACTTTCTCTTCCTCACATTTTCAAAACTGGCTCGTTACTTTAGTCTGAATGCATTCGATATTTGGTGCACAAAACAAAGACATAAAAGACGTGAGAAGACGTAAACGGGCAGAGAGGGAGTCTGGAACGGGGAGAAAAGGCGTGTTAGTGCCTGGATTTTCTTATTTTCTCACTGCTCAGGACGCTTTACCAACTTAAAATTTGACGCCCTGAGAATGAGACTCAGCACTGTGTTTAGGAACAGCTGGGAAAAAATCCGACTGATTCTATCTTTAATTTTGATAGTCAATGAATTATATTAATATGACGTACATTTCAGAGCCTGTACTTTATTACTTTCACCTGCAAAGAAGTTGAGTCAGTACCTTTATATTTACCAGCCTTTTACACCAGTATCTGTACTTCTAGTGGAGGAAAGGATGTCCAGACTTTTGACACCTCAAGTGATCACTTGAGATTTGCTCTCAGGTGAAGACAAACGTGAACAGTTTTCATTTCTAAGGATTTGTCACAGGCTGTTACTGTAACTGTATATTCTGTGGGACTTTGTTCACAGTCCACTGAGTCTCTGCAGTCGTTGTCATTAAGTCTAATTCTTTCACATTTATTGAATTTGGTGTCTGATCTGATTCTGGGTCAGATTAAAGCAGTTTTCAAATGGAGAGCTGCAGAGAGAGTCTCTGCAGCAGGACACGTCGTCTCCCTGCAGTCTGGTTGTCTTGTAGAAATGCCATGAATGTTAATGGTGTGTTTGCACAATTCAGTCCACATTAACTTATCAGCAAGTTGTTTTTATTGCAGCGCATTTTTGAGCCTCAGGGCAAATATTCTTTGCCTGTAAGTAAACAATAAGAGACCTTAACAGAAGCTGGAGGTTCACAGTTCAGTTCACAGCTCAGCCGCAGAAGGAAACGATCAATAACAACAATGGCTGAACAGTAGCATTTATACACCGTTTATTAAGGGAACACAGTGGCAGATATAATGGATGTGAACCTTTGTGCTAAACTGCAAAATACAACCAGCAATTTTTTATGTTGGGGTAAATTAATGTTCAACCCTGCTGCCACAAAAGTTTCTTGGAAAAGTGTTCAGGAAGATGTACACAGAGTTGTAGGAGGCTGAACAAAGTTGCGTTACAGACATGTGGCGCAGAGATGAGGATGCTTTTAAACCTGGCACAGGGAGGCATGTTTCCTCTGCAGGGTGAGACAGTTAGAGATTCATGTCAGAGCAACGGTGGGAAACAGCTGCAGCTACAGTGGAGAGCTAATACGCAACTGCTGCCCTGCGACAACGCTGACGGGACACACTGCCTCAGATTCATAAACAACGATGTCATCGTCCATCACAGTGTTTAACTGTAGACATCGACATTCACTAATTCAGCTGGCATCGCCCATCCCTAATGGAAAATTGTATTATTTCTCATTAATATTGTAAATATTAAAATTCTGAGTTTGAATTTCTTCTCCAAAACTACACAGTGCCCCTTTAAGTTAATAAAAGATGAACAGTAAAAGATAAAAACAAGCAATAAAATAATGATGAAGATGAAATAAATGTATTGCACGTAAAAGTTGATTAAATGTTGATATGATATGAAAAAAGTGACAGTAAAATAGCAATAAAAATCTCTTTATAATGCTAATGCTAAATGCTAAATATCTATAAACTTAAGTTCCAAGGAAATCAGAATCGGTGCAGCATCCTGGACCTGAAATCCTTTGTGTCTGTGATGAAAACAAAATCATGTCCCGAGGTTGAGCAGCTGCAGCTGGTTTTAGCGTATGACGGTCGGTTAACAACATCTGAACGTACGTGTGTGGGTCACATCAGCTGTTATGTAAATGTTAGTGACAGGTGAGTTGGGGGGAGGAGGATGGAGGGGTGAGTGGGTGACACAGAACAACAGAGCGTACACACATCTATGATTTACACTCACAGGAGGTGAATACGAGCGCCGAGCATTGTTAACCAGCTTTTACACCCATTACATACACTCTGCATGGGAACAGTGCTGTGTGGGCACAGCGCTCTCATCATTTATTCATTCTGCCATCATCCTTTATGGAAAATTGCAGATTAAAAGCATCATTCTTTCATGAGCACACTGACTGTTATAGCTAATTTAATGCACAGACACGTCGTACTTCAGACTGGAGGGCAACAACAGCAGCTTTAAACAGCAGCTGGAGGTTTGAGATTCATGTCAAACAACTCCGACTAAACGGCACCAAAATGTGATGAAGCGAGCATGAAAGTTTTATCTGAGGATGAAATAATGTGAGCGTTTATTCCTTTGGATCGGAAACTCAACTCAACTTTATTTATGTAGCACTTTACACACAACACAATCGATCCAAAGTGCATGAGAGGAAAGCAAAATAAAACAAAAGGAGACTAACACAAGAGAGTACTGTAATGGTGAAGAAAAAGCAGATTAAACAAAGGACGGGTTTGTTTTTGTGCGTTTGTTTAATTAGAATCTGTTACGAGTCGTTTGAAAATATTACCACAATCATTGATCAGCGTTAAGAAAAGTCTAGATAAGAACACGAGGCCATAAATCTACTAAACTTAACACAACACCAACTAGACTGGACTCAGTAGAGCGCATACCTCCACCAATACCCAACAGTCCTCTTGTATTCTCACTAGTAAATATCAGTCATTCAGACACGCCTGATTTTTTCATCAAGATCAATCAAGATCATCAAGATCCATCCACACCCAAAGTTAATGGGGTCTTTTGTGTGCTGTCCACCCTCCGTCCAAGTTGAAATCTGTTCAGTAGTTTTCGTGTAATCATGCTGACAAACCAACAAACGGACACAGGTGACAACATAACCGCCTTGAAATAATATAACATTAAATAATAAAAGAGACGGGACGGCAATGGTGACGTCAGTTGACCACTTTGGCCCAGACATGGTCCAACATCCCAGCAAAAACTGGGATGTTGGACCTGGATGGACCGCCATTTTTTCTGATGTCTTCTGTTTTTCATCACCTAGTCAGCCTTTTATACACCCAGTGTTAAGTTTCAGTCTCCAGGATATAAAGTTAGCAGTCAACCTTTCTGCAAACCTCAGATTAGTCCAAGGTCGACGTTTGTACCAAACGAGTCATATCACGATCACATTTGCTGACCCGAAAATTGAGAATCGAAACGGTAAAATGTTCACAAATCACAATTTTCCTCTCCAACAAATCCCTCCTTGTCTTTCCAGAGAGGACGAGTTTTCTCAGCTTCACATCTCCTCCAGATCTTATCACTGAACAGACCTTCAACTAATCAACTCCCCCCGTCGGCAGGCAGGAGGCGGTGGACTCAGATTAGACTGATAGCTCATGTTTGTATGAACTCTCCTACCGACTCTTGCGCTAAATCAACAGATTTATGGATGATTTTGTATCCCTCCATCCCAAGAAAGCAAAATCTGACTGTCTGCTGACATGAGAAAGAAGAAAAATGAGCCACACTGATGTTGAAGTGGTTCGATGTAGAGATGCAGAGACGTGCAGCGAAGCAGAGTGAAGTCTTTCCTCCGGCTGTTCTGTGAACGTATAGGACAGAGAAACCACAGCAGGCACAGTTTCTCATATATAAACTGATGTTGTGTACTGACCTGACATACATTACTGAGCTGCTGTGAACAGCTCTCAGGTCAGATAAAGAATGAGGCATCACTTACCTCCATTACAGGAGGAAACCTTAACGTTTGTCCAAACTGAAACAGAGATCTCAACAGCACCTTGATTGCAAAATGATTGCATGCTGTTGTATGAAACTCTCTGCGCGACTGGACCACAACAGGTGATTTGGGGGTACTAACTCTTTAATGTCTCATTGTCTCCTCGAAAGCTTGTGAAATGACAGAGAACGGCTCGGTTTAGATATAAACGTCTAGATCAAAACCCATCAAACGCCCAGCTGCTGTATAGAAACGGATAAATGAGAGCTGTGAGAGCGAGGCGTCTTCAACAGAAGAAGTTGATCGTTTGTCTTGTTTCCAGAAGATCCACCTACGCAGCCGTTAGCCTGTTTGTCGAGTGCAGATAAATTAATTAGGCAGGGATGGGGATGAAAGAGGCTCATCGTTTCTCCTCTCTCTCTTTGTTTTGTCTCAGTAAATTGGCTGACTAGAAAGTGAAAAGAAGGGGATTATCAGCGTCACCGTTATTGCCTGTGTGGGCAAACTGTGTAGGAGGGCGGCCATTTTGTGATTAGAGACTGTGGAGCCTGACGAGTTAAAATTATGTTCACACTCCTTCAGCCCTGATAAAGAAATAATTCTGGAGTTTTATGTGCTTCTATTAGGAACCAACGAGAATATATACATATGGGAAATGAAATGAAAAGACGTCTATTGAACATTCAGAGGACGTCCAGTGGAGAGCCAGAATGAAAGTATTTTTTACCTCTTTTACGTTTTGGGGCCATAAAAACTTTTATTTTGAACCGGAAGAAGTTCTTCAGACGTCTGTGACTGAAGTTCTAAAATGACATTATAAAGGCTTTAATTTTGAATCCTGTAAGGTCACTTGGACATCTCTACTGGACGTCTAAAACTAAACCTTCATACTGGCTCATTACTGGTTTGGTCATCACGGTGGAATGGAGGTCGCTCGGCCTGCTCAGTCGTCCTCCTGGATCCACACACTTTCGCTCACATCATATAATTATCTAACAGATATTCTGCAATTTGTGAACTGTGATTTTGTTGTTCTGTACATGCAACATTTAATGCATGTCCGTCCTGGGAGAGGGATCCCTCCACTGTGGCTCTTCCTGAGGCTTTTCAGCTTTTTGTCCCCTGTTAAAATGTTTTTTTTTTTCTAATCTCAATAAGGGAAGTTATCCTCACTCGAGTTGAGGGTCTAATGACAGATGTATTTTCCACCTTGGTCACTGTGATTACTGTATAATTGTGCATTGTGTCTACTGTCACTGCAGTCTTGAATTATTCTTAGTTATTTATTTTTACATTTTTAACAAACTGTTTTATAAGTTATTGTTGCTACTCAGTGTTCATGATGCTTTGTGAGAGTGTTCAGCAACAGTAAAGCTCATTTAAATTGGAGAGAGAGGGAGAGGGTGACAGAGGGAGAGAGAGGGAGAGAGAGAGACAGACAGAAAGAGAGAGAGAGAGAGAGAGAGAGAGAGAGAGAGAGAGGTGTAGTTGGATACAGAAACAGTGAACAAACACTCTGACACTCAGAGTCGACGAGGCTGCGGAGCTCTGCGCTCAAACTATGGATGTTTGCTGAGAGAGAGAGAGCAGAGATAAAGAAGCAGACTGCCGGTGGATGTGTGAGTCTGTGGCCGGGCTGCGGTGGATCTGTCACGGCCACGGTGTGAATGGGATTACGCCGGTTGCTCCGCGGCTCCTGGAGGAAACATGCGGCTGCAGAGCTCCCCGGTCCCCTCGGTCCTCCTCCCGCTGCTGCTGCTGCCGCTGCTGCTCGGGCTCTGCAGCGGCACAAGTTTCCCAAGTAACATCAACATAGGTGAGTGAGCGGCGGGCGGCGGGGCTGCCTGCACCCGGGGGCGCAGCTGGAGGACCCGGCTGCACCTCATTCCCTCCAGCCTTCTTCTTATATCTTGAATCTTTCCTGCAGCCAACATCATAACTCATTGTGTCTGTTTTTTCCCCCCGAATCATCCAGTAGTCATCCAGACGCATTGTGTGATGATTTAAACTGATTCCCTAACATATCAATAAGATATTCAGATCATTTTTCATATTAAATTTCTAATTCAAATTATTTTTGGGGTTGCTTAATGCTGCAACATCAGCACGGATTGATTCCTGCTCACATTCCCAGGACTGTTTCCTATATTAATCCTGCAATATTACAAGAGTAATGTTCTTATAGTGACACTCCTGCAGGACTCCTGTAATAATGCCTGTGGCCGGGATTCCCTCTGTGACTTACAGTATATTAGTATTCATATAATCATGCTGTGTATTTAGTATTCCTAAAAGAAGTTAAATACAATATCACCTCAGTGGCAGTTAAACTAGTTTTCATCTCAAATGATATTGTGTTGTGGGGGTGTAACAGGAATCAGCACCATGGTCAGAGTCACACTGTAATGTTAAAGGATTCAGCATCGTGGAGACCTTTAGGCTTTAACAGGCACACGCACACACACACACACACACACACACACACACACACACACACACACACACACACACAATCTTCATGTAACATTTGCCGAATTTACAAGAAGACCCAAATGATGAAGATTTTTTTCAGAGACACAGTTTCACCATATTTATAAAGTTTCCCCTTACTCAACAATTCACAAGATTAAATGTTTTTTTAAGGGAGTTAAAAAACATTTAATCTTGGGGGGCTTTATCCACAGGTGTCAAAAAGTAGCCTATACTAGTCAGTCTTTACTGTATCGGTAAAACGTGACATGTTTATTGTCAATAAAATGTTGTCTTCTTTCATAAATTGAGAGTGAATGGTGACATCAAGAGCTTATTGTATTGCATGTAATGCAGAATTTACAGTATTTGTCATAATTTGACAATTTGTCACACATACTGTTTCAGAAAGTTTAGTTTCTCCTAACTCTATTTTAAAGGAGAGTCCTTGGAGTTTCTTCATGTATAACTTTTGCTGAATTTATAATAAGACCCACATAGTTTAGAATTTGCCATGGACAGCCTTAAGGTTTGTAGAAGTTCTCCTAACTCAACAACGTTTAAAATTACATGATTTCTTAAGGGAGTCTGGTGATATTCTGGTTACTGCTGCAGTGGTTGTATCAGCTGAAACAGATGGTATGTTCACAAACATCTGCTGCAAACATTTGCAGGTTAAGAGAGCACGAACGTGTAATTAACCTGCCAGTGAACCAGACTG
Organism: Diplodus puntazzo; assembly: GCA_963678695.2. Classification (NCBI taxonomy): domain Eukaryota; kingdom Metazoa; phylum Chordata; class Actinopteri; order Spariformes; family Sparidae; genus Diplodus; species Diplodus puntazzo. The sequence continues at coordinate 28,363,824 of OZ023167.1, read as the reverse complement.
AAATCAGACAGATTGTAATCTGTTCTCTGTGTTGTTGTGCCACCTTCCTCTTCTTGTTTCAAAAGATCGTGGTCTGACTAATCAGATCTCAGCTGCTCAAATCCTCAGTGTGTCTTGGGGGCATTCAAACCTGTAGTTCGAGCTGTCGACTTGTGATTGGATCATTCAGGACTGATGTTAATACTAGGTCGAACAGCTCATAGCAACAGTAATATTATAGTATTCAGCACCAGAGTGTGTGTCATATGGGTGTTAAGACCTGGTAGTAACCTCAGTCAATCAACCACTTCTACTTCCTGTATTCGGTATCAATAATATCTTTCACTGTGACGTTCGTACACTGGGTGAATTCTCCTCAGTCAGTTATTTTATTCCCATTTGAACCCTGACTGGTTTGGTCACATACAGTGTGGACCAGGCGGCTGTGTGCTTCAGAGCGTGCTACTCTCACAAAATGAAGTTATAATGCGATTCATCGGACCGCTGGGTCGGACTCCTGCTGCAGTTTCCTCTCAGGTTCGGTGCTGATGTGGCATCAAGTTCAACTTACCTGCATTAGTTGAATAAAATCTCTCCTGCCTGCTGAATACCAACCAGAGAGTCTCGGCATTAAAAAATCAGTTGCGTTGGTTTTCTCTGTGTCGACTTAGAGCCCTTCTGTCAGAGCAGATGGACTGCTTCCAGCCTCAAGAACTCTGATAAATAACTCATAAATTCCAATAATATTCATATTCAAGCATCTCTGTATTGTAGAATTGGCAGTTTTCAATACGCTGCATGGAATATAGATGACAAATTGTATTTTACCTTCAAAGGAAAAAAGAAATCTATTCTTTTAATTAAATTTGGCTTCTGTGATGTTTCTGTTGCATAAATAATCACTTGAATGCAGCGTTAGTTCTGTATTTGACTTTAATTCTGAGGTTCTTTACTCACAAGGATTAAGATTTTGAATACAAAAATGGTCCTAACAAACAAAGTAAGCTATAAACTAATTACATTAGCTCTATCTGTACCAACTGCAACACTGAAATGAGGTTTCCATTTGGCTTGGAGGTCTATAAACGCTGACCATGAAAACGTCCCCTGTTTAAGTCCTCCTGGGGACTTTTGCTGCCAAAGTGCCCCCTAAATAAATAAATAATACAATGTACAGTTGAACAATGCTACTGCCACATATTTAATGCATCAGTAATTATAGTGCAGTAAAATAAATAAATAAATAGTTTCACACTCACAGGGGCAGCTTTCTGCATTACAACTATTATACTAAACAAACAAACAGGGGGCAGCATTTACCAAAGTAACCGCTAACTGCTGCTAACTGTAGCTGCTCTGTCGTATTAGCTCTGGCTATACTGCGAGCTCACGCACCAGGGGAGTGTCGCTCACTATCAGACTGTCACCTCTTGAGGCACAAAGTGTCTAGTGGCTAGCTGGTTAGCATGCTAACTTCAGTAGCCTCAAATGCCCTTGACATAACGTCATTACTATTTTTTTTCCACATTCTTTTGATTATTAATTTTCCAATGCTATAAACAAAATGTCTTACGTATTGCACCTTTAAAGTGACTACAAGGAACTTTTAATGTTTGTGAAACAGTCTTGTGATTCCTCTGATGATCATAAATGACCTGTTCCAGCAAACAAGGCCATCAATGAAAAGACTCCTGTTTTTAAATAGGTATTATCACATATAAATACATCACCTCATCGTGATCACAAACGTAGGGCCACCGTCACTGCTAGTAACTGTCGTAATGCTTTTGTCAAAAGGAGCCGCAAGAATCAACAAAAGCTGAGAGTTCCTAATTTTCACTTTAAGAAAATTTTACTTGTAATACTTAGATACATTTATTTAAAGTTCAATGTATCCAGAGTATCCGTGTAGTGTGACGTGTATTCACTTTACGAACTGTCCTTGTTTTCAGTGTCAAATCCACAGTAAACGTTGGTAGTGATCTCAGTGCTTTTTCATCTCTAACTTAGTTCAAGTACTTCACTTGTCATAGCTTGCTTTGTACATATTAGGGGTGTAATGATACACGAAAATCATGGTTCGATACGTACCTCGGTTTTGAGGTCACGGTTCAGTTCATTTTCGGTACAGTATGGGAACAAAATGCAAAACATAAATTTGCTTGTTGTGTATTCAGTAACCAACAATTTATTGTGACATTAAACAAAATATGAAAAAAATAATAAAAATAGAATACTGTTGTAAAGTGCTGTCTGATGATAAGCTAAATAAATTATTCTCAAATAAACGAAATATATATAAAATAAGCCTTCCAATGAATAACATATTCTCAAACAAAAAATATATGAAATATTATAAAAATAAATTCCTCACTGCTTTTTAAAGGATTTTAACAAAACTTTTCCACAAGTGCAGCACTAACAGTTTCAGCATGTAGCCCTGTTCAGTTTTACTCAACCTTCATATTTTTTGCCAGAAAGATTAACTTGTCCACATTGACTCCACCCATGAGTTACTTGTAAGTACAGACTTTCATTACAAAGATATAAGGACAACAATATGCACTTTTGGACGATTTATTGACGGTAGTGTTTTTTTGGACAGGCATTGACACAGCCACCTACACTGTCACTGTGTGCTCTGTAGCGCTCGTCGAACAGTGGTTTGCAGGTCGCAGACATTTTTGATCATTTAGATTTACATAAAAGTACAACCAGTCATCCATCTCTCTGATTGGGATTTGAATCCACTTTCCAGCAATGAGGTTTATGAGGCTTTACTGTCCGTTTTTACAAAACAGTTTACCTCGGTTACTTTGATTTTTGGCAGGTCTTGCAAGCTCCATGCGTTAGAATAAGTTGTAGCAACCTAACGTAAGCATTTGGCTAGCTAACATTGTAATGGTTATCGATCTAAAGGACTGAAAGTATAATAAACGCTATGTATAAAAATCAGTGGCAAACTATTCGCAATAAAGACAAAACAAGCTATGAAAAGTTGATATTAGGGATAAAAAAAACACTGACATAACTATGGACGTGTACTGTACAGTTTGCACTGAGAGCAAATTTCTTTTTCTTTTTTGGTTTTGCTTTATTGAACAAGATGATTACAACAATGGCAAAAAAACAGGCAAAACGCAGCTAAAGAGAGAAAACAAAATGAAGAGATACAAAGAAAACAAACTAACCATTTATTTTAACTATTAAAACTAGACAATTAATTAGAAATATAATATTTTTATAGAAAAGTGTAGAAAATGAAAAAAAAAGACCAAAAGCAATGAATCTCGCAGTTCGTAGAGCAGATACACATCACATTATATTCTAAAAAAGCTGAAAAGAAATTGAACAGACTTTTCTACTTAAGGAATTTGTTGTTTTCTCATATATTTAGTAATTTCATTAGCATTCTCATGAAGCTGTGACATTATTTGTCCCTGTAGATATTCTGTAGATGTCGGAGCTTTTATTTTGAAAGTGTGATACCGGAAACAATCGCAGGTGCGCTGTACTGCCCTCGCAGTGCGTGTGCCGATGCAAAGCTAGACAGTCAGTCAACGGATAGAAGTTCCCCAAAAAACCACAAGGCTTGATCTTTCTTGTCCTTTAATGGAGTCTTCTATTTCTCCTCCGTAAAACTGAAATTATTACAGATAGAAACACAATTTACTTACAGTACTTACAGTAGCATAGTATGAACACGTCTCAATTAGCATCCATAGATTAACAAAATGAAAAGAGTTAGCATAGACTGAAAGCTAGCAAGGTATATTTACCGAAAACATAACTAATCATGTCTTAATTACAAAAATACACAATCATGTAACACTATTCACATATTATACTCACAGATACATATTCTCCAAGGCAAAAGCGTCCAACAATATTATTTAGCAGTCTGTCGAGCCGTCTGTGCTCACTTTTACACACAAGCATGAGGACTGAGCATGCAACAGAAAAAACACAGCATAGCTGGACTTGACAAGCCGAGCGCTCACTCCGATGCGGTTTCTCTGAACCAAAGAGAAGACCACTCACTCTGACGTGATATGTTTGAATCGAAGCACATATACTTTTAAGACCTGCTTACTTATTAACTTATGAACTTTAACTTAACATTTTAACTTTTTAACCTTCAAAGACAGTACACTCCCCGCTTGATATGATTACATTATATCACTCCAGATACAAACAAAATTAAAGGGGAATGCCTTCTGGAAACAATACACATCAGGTTTCTGAAAGAAGGACTACAATCTCTGAGACCGGCCTTAGGAACACCTTAGCTGTCCCATCCTTTACAATCCGCACCTCTACTTTGCGGACTCTGTTGTCACTGCTTGGGAAAGTCTTAACAACCAGCCCCATCGGCCACTCATTCCTGTGGGCTTGGCTGTCCTTCAGCAAGACAACATCTCCGTCTTTGACATTTGGTTTGTCATTTGTCCACTTCCTGCGGCTCTGTAGCGTAGACAGATACTCTCCCTTCCATCTCTTCCAAAACGTGTCAGCAAGACACTGGACTTGCTTCCACTGCTTGCCATACAACTGAGCCGTGTCAAAGTTTCCACAAGGGGCTGAAACTGCATTCATCTTTTGAGTAAGGAGCATCGCTGGGGTGAGCACCATAGGCATATCTGGGTCGGTAGATATAGTCACAAGAGGTCTCGCATTCATGATTGCCATGACTTCCGCCATGAAAGTGCTGAGGACTTCGTGTGTGAGACGTGCTGGTCCCGTCTGAAGCAACATTGCATCCAGGATGCGTCTGGCAACTCCGATGAGCCTTTCCCAGGAGCCACCCATGTGGGAAGCGTGAGGGGGATTAAACATCCAGGAGCAACCTTTCTCCTGGAGGTACTTCCTGACTGTTGTGTCTTCTGCGTTCATATTCAATTCTTTACAAGCTCCCACAAAATTGGTTCCTCTGTCTGACCGCAGAAGTTTGGCTGGACCACGAACCGCAAAAAACCTCCGGAGAGCGTTGATAAAGCTGTCTGTTGACATGGTTTCTATCAGCTCGATATGCACTGCTCTAGTTGACATGCACGTAAACAACACAGCCCAGCGTTTGCTGTCTGCATATCCTCCTCTTGTCCGACGTGTCATGATAGACCATGGCCCAAAGACATCAAGGCCGACAGTGGTGAACGGAGGCTCAGGAGTGAGTCGGTCGACCGGAAGGTCAGCCATCTTCTGGTCCTCCAACCTTCCTCGCAATCGGCGGCAGGTAACACACTTGTGAATGACAGAAGACACCAGACGCTTGCTCCCAATTATCCAGTATCCAGCTGATCTGATGGCTCCTTCTGTGATGTGTCGCCCTTGGTGAGCTACTTGTTCGTGAAAGTGTCTCACAAGTAGTGTAGCAATTTGATGTGCGTGTGGAATGATCAGTGGGTGTTTTTCTTCTTTTCTCAGATTGGCACGAGAAAGACGACCTCCGACACGAAGCAGACCATCTTCATCCACAATCGGATTGAGCTTTTTGAGTGTGCTTTGCTTGAGGAAGGTCTGTCCGGCTTCAAGACATTTAAATTCCTCCTTAAAGGCACTGTGTTGCACAGAGCGGATGATCACGGTTTTGGCTTTCAAAAGCTCACATATGCTGGATGCATCTCCGAAACACTTCCAACCTTTCTTTTCAGCCTCGTCCGACTTTCCTTTGAAGGATGCTGCAACGTGAATGAGTTTGGCTATGGTGTGATAGAGTGTTCTCCAGCTTGAACATCGCTCAAAGTGTTGGGAGCCCAACTGAGACTCTGATGTCTTGGTTGCCAGGGTAGTAGTTTCTGGACGAATCTCATCATCTGCTTCAGGCTCAATAAGGGCGAAGATATTAGATTTGGATATCTCCGCTGCGTTGTCCTGATAGAGAAAAGCTGGACCTGACAACCAGCTGCTGTGTTGGAGTTGGCATGCTGGCACAAACCTGGTCGCATAATCAGCGGGATTCAGATCTGTCGGCACATAGTACCACTGGTGGGGGTGTGTAGATCGTCTGATTCGAGTTACTCGGTTGGAGACATAGAGGTAAAACCTTCTTGTAGAGTTTTGAATGTAGCCAAGGACGATCTTACTATCAGTGAAGAACTTCACAGTGGCTATCTCGATGTCCATCTCATCGCTGATCAACTCGTATAGCTCAACAGCCAGCACCGCTGCACAGAGCTCCAAACGCGGAATGGTGTGAGCGGGGCGAGGAGCTAATTTTGACTTCCCCATGACAAATCCGACATGATACTGTCCCTCAGTGTCTGCAGCTCTCAGGTAGGCCACTGCTCCTATCGCTACTGTAGAAGCATCTGAGAAGATATACAGTTCTTTTGTCTGTGTTGAGGACAGCGAAACTGGTATGTAGCACCTCTTTATAGGCAAGTCTTCCAGAGCCTTTAAAGAGTCTCTCCATGAGTTCCATTCTGCCTCCTTTTGTGGGAGGAAAGGAGCATCCCACTCGCTTTGTTCAGAAGACAACTCCCGCAGAAGTGCTTTCCCTTGCATTGTTATAGGAGCAACAAAGCCCAAGGGGTCGTACAAACTGTTAACTGTTGACAACACACCTCTCCGTGTGTACGGCCTTTCTTCTGAGGACACCAGGTAAGTAAAGCTGTCTGTGTCCAAATTCCAGGAGAGACCCAGACTCCTCTGAAGGGGGAGGGGATCCACTTCGAGGTCTAGATCCTTCAGATCTTTGGCACGGTCCTCTACTGGAAACGCTTCCATTACCTGACTACTGTTTGATGCCACTTTGTGCAGTCGCAGGTTGGATTCTGCCAACATTTCTCTGGTTCGTGAGAGGAGATCTATTGCCTCTTCAGGTGTGGCGACTGAGGTGAGACCGTCGTCTACGTAAAACTGCCTCTCGACAAACTGTCTTGCATCCGAACCATGTTCTTGTTCACCTTTTTGTGCTGCTCGTCTCATGCAGTAGATGGCCACAGAAGGTGAAGGGCTGTTTCCAAAAACATGGACCTTCATCCTGTACTCTGTTACATTCTTGCTTATGTCATTATCCTCATACCAGAGGTACCGCAGATAATCCCTGTCCTCTTCTCGGACGACAAAACAATAAAACATTTGCTCCACGTCTGCTGTAAGAGCGACGGGTTCTTTACGGAACCGCAAAAGAACTCCCAACAGAGTGTTATTCAAATCCGGTCCACTAAGGAGGACATCATTGAGTGAGGTTCCATCACATTCAGCACTCGAGTCGAAAACAACACGTATCTGGTTAGGTTTTTTCGGGTGATACACACCAAAGGTTGGCAAATACCAGTGCTCTTTCCCTTTGTCCAAAGATGGAGCAAGCTCAGCTTGGTCGCTGTCCAACATCTTCTGCATGAACTTGATATAATGTTCTCTCATTTCCGGCTTTTTCTCCAGGGTTCTCCGAAGTGAGCAGAGGCGTTTCAAAGCTTGCTCCCTGTTGCTTGGAAGGCGGCGTCTAGGAACCCGAAAAGGTAAAGGAGCCACCCAGCTGTTCTCCTCATTTTGGTAGACTTCTGAATCCATGAGAGTTAGGAAGGCTTTGTCTTCAATGGACAGTGCTAGTTTGTTGTCATCCTTAGACCTGTCAAACACAGAACACCCTAGGTTGTCTGTACTCACATGGAGACTTGTGTTCATGTCACGTGCAGGGAAGGTTGCACCGTGATGCTGTGTCATACCACCATAGTCTTCCTTCACGTGGATGCTGTTTGGACATGGTCTAAGGAAGGATACGCGGCCATTGTTCAAAACATTTGCTTTGTAAACGTTCACCTCTGATGGCTTATGAACTGTGCCCAAGCACACATCTCCCACAATGACCCAGCCTAGGTCTAACCGCTGTGCATAAGGCGCGTTGTGGGGCCCGTTGATTTGCTCACGTACTTTGTGCACCCTTAGGATGTCCCTTCCTAAGAGCAGAAGGATTGGTGCGTCTTGGTCCACAGGTGGAATTTTACTAGCAACTGAATGTAGGTGGGGGTGATGGTATGCAACCTCTTGGGATGGGATTTCTGTCCTGTCGTCTGGCACCATGTCACACTCTATCAAGGGGGGTAAGGCAAGCTTGAGTTTCCCATCCATGGACTCAATGGTGAAATTAGCAGCTCTCCTACCGGAAGTCTCTAATTTCCCAGCACAGGTTTTCAGGGTGTAAGGGGCGGAGCTAGTTTTCACTTCAAAAAGACTGAAAAACTCTGTCTTGGCGAGAGACTTATTACTTTGTTCGTCTAACACTGCATACATCTTGATCGCCTTCTCCTTTTCCCCTTCAGGATATGCTTTCACCAAACAGATCTTGGAACAAGATCTTGCACCGTCTTCACTTCCACAAACCTCTGTACATTTGGAGGTGACTAGAGATGGTGGGCTTTCGTTTTGCTCCCCGCTTTCATCTCTGTCGTCCACCGCACTCTGTGTGGTCAGAAGAGGAGGACCCGGGTGCAGAGCTGCGATGTGTTTGTCACTGTTACACTCAAAACACTTGACAGTCATTTTACACTCTTTTGCCATGTGTTGAGTAGACCCACAACATCTATAACAGATGTGATTCTCTCTGAGATATGATTTGCGCTCTTCTAGAGTTTTGTTTCTAAAGAGCTTGCACTTTTTCAGTGGGTGGGGCTTTCTATGTATTGGACACTGACGATCCGGTTCTTCCATTTTCTTTAGTGCAGAACTGGCTTGGATGCTCGATGGCTCTGCAGGGATGTCAGTTTTATGTACAGCCACAGACCCCTTACCACCGTACCTTGTAGGCTTTTCAACTCTGGAAGTGACATGACTGCTGTTCGGGGTTATAGTGAAGCTTGGATCGTTTTTTATCTTTGCCTGTTGTTCAAGAAACCTTGAGAAGACAGAGAAGGGAGGAAAAGCCACTCTGTAATCCTCTTTGTACTTGCTTCCAAAGCTGATCCATTTCTCTTGGAGGTTATAAGGGAGCTTTTCCACTATTTGTTTCACCCCTCGAGCGGTATCCAAATATGAGAGCCCAGACAGTGCACCATCTTGCTTAGCGCACTCCAGTTCACGGAGAATGTCACTTAGCTCTCTCAGCTTAACAGTATCTCTGTTGGTCAGCCTCGGAAAGTTCTCAATCTTTTTGAGCAGTGCGTCTTCGATGACCTCAGGAGTCCCATAACACTCTTCAAGACGTTGCCAAACCATGGCAGCGCCTGCAGCGGGATTGAGGACGTGCACTGCACGGATTCTCTTTGCCTGCTCTGATGATTCAGCTCCCAGCCATTTGGTTAACAGGTCTAGTTCTTCTCTGGCTGAAAGATTCAAGTCTTTCGTGGAACTCAGAAAAGAAGCCTTCCATGACCAATAATTTTCTGGTTTGTCATCAAATTGCAAAAGACCAGCACTAACCATCTCTCTCCTGATGAGATATCTCGCAAAGTCTTGTGTGCCCTTAGACTCAGGTAAGTACTCTCTTTCATAGTTAGCTGCGTGTTGAGTACCATAAGGGTAAGTGTCAAACAGACCTACATTTTTTGTTGGCTCTTTTTTCATGTCTCTGTAAACTGGCTGTGTGTTTCTTTGGATGTCATGAGAAACTCTATGCTTAGTGTCCAGTGTTTCCTGTTTATCCATTTTTCTTTCATGTGTCTCCACGACTACAGATTCCAAAGGCTGTTCCTGAATGAACATGTCGGAGTGTCGTTTGACGTACTCACTAGTACGTTGAACTGTACTGAGGGGCTCTTCTTCGACATCTGGAAGCTGGCTGCGCCTCCCGCTTTCAACCTCTGCCTCCTGAAAGGCTGTAGCCTCAGCTTCAGCTGCAGCAGCAGCTCTTTGACACTGTAGGAGATGTAGATCAGCGTCGAAGCTAGCCTTTTGCTTCAGCATGTTTGCTTCCAGTTCAGCTTTCTGCCTCATCGTGTCAGCCTCTCGTTCGGCGAAAGCTAATTCAGCCTTCGCAGCTTTCGCCTTAGCATAGACCTTTTTGGCTGAAGAGGATGTTGATGAGTATCTAGTGGATGTTTTGGATGACTGGGACTTAGCATCACGTGCTTGATGAGTCACCTTCTTCTTTGTTGCTTGATCTACAACCTCTGTTTGCTGTTCTCCACTAGCTTCCTCTAGCAGTGTAGTGGTATCTTCTTTAAGATAATTTTTTCCTGAGCGTAGACTCATGTTTGCTGAATATTGTGTTTTAATGCCTGAGCCCGCCGTGTAGTATCTTTTTACTGTACTGCCCTCGCAGTGCGTGTGCCGATGCAAAGCTAGACAGTCAGTCAACGGATAGAAGTTCCCCAAAAAACCACAAGGCTTGATCTTTCTTGTCCTTTAATGGAGTCTTCTATTTCTCCTCCGTAAAACTGAAATTATTACAGATAGAAACACAATTTACTTACAGTACTTACAGTAGCATAGTATGAACACGTCTCAATTAGCATCCATAGATTAACAAAATGAAAAGAGTTAGCATAGACTGAAAGCTAGCAAGGTATATTTACCGAAAACATAACTAATCATGTCTTAATTACAAAAATACACAATCATGTAACACTATTCACATATTATACTCACAGATACATATTCTCCAAGGCAAAAGCGTCCAACAATATTATTTAGCAGTCTGTCGAGCCGTCTGTGCTCACTTTTACACACAAGCATGAGGACTGAGCATGCAACAGAAAAAACACAGCATAGCTGGACTTGACAAGCCGAGCGCTCACTCCGATGCGGTTTCTCTGAACCAAAGAGAAGACCACTCACTCTGACGCGATATGTTTGAATCGAAGCACATAT